>JAFBJQ010003099.1:0-38188 GCA_016785345.1 Trinectes maculatus
ATTGGTAGAAAATAGCCTGAAATCAACCCCCAGAATGATATTTTGTGGATTACGCACAAGAAAACCTCATTTTCTCATAGGTCAAAAATCTCAAAAAGATGTAAGGGGGGGTAGTTTGTCGAAAATTTCAAAAAATGGCCAAACCCGAAAAAGGGAAATAACGCGCCCAATTGGTAGAAAATAGCCTGAAATCATCTCTCAGAATGATATTTTGTGGATAAGACGCCAGAAAACCTGATTTTCTCATGGGTCAAGAGTCGCGGAAACACGTAAGGGGTTAGTATGTCGAAAAATTCCAAAAAATGGCCAAACCCGAAAAAGGGAAATAACGCGCCCAATTGGTAGAAAATAGCCTGAAATCATCCCCCAGAATGATATTTTGTAGATAAGATGCCAGAAAACCTCATTTTCTCAAGGACAAAAATTACAAAAAATACACAAGGGGTTAGTATGTCGAAAATGCCCAAAAATGGCCAAAGCTTGAAAGTGAAAATAACGCACTGGAATGATAGGAAATTGCGTGATTTCAACCCCCAGAATGATATTTAGTTGATTAGAGGCCAGAAAACCGAATTTTCTCAAGGTCAAAAGTCACAAAAAAAAAACGTAAGGGGTTAGTATGTCGAAAATTCCCAAAAATGGCGAGAATTTAAAAGTGAAAATAATGCACTGGAATGATAGGAAATAGCATGAAACCACCCCCCAGATTGATATTTAGTTGATTAGAGGCCAGAAAACCTCATTTTCTCAAGGTCAAAAATCGCAAAAAAACTTAAGGGGTTAGTTTGTAAAAAATTCCAAAAAATGGCGAGAATTTAAAATTGAAAATAACGCACTAAAGTGGCAGGAAATAGCGTGAAACCACCCCCCAGAATGATATTTAGTTGATTAGAGGCCAGAAAACCTCATTTTCTCAAGGACAAAAATCGCAAAAAAAACATAAGGGGTTAGTATGTCGAAAATGCTAAAAATGGCGAATACTTTAAAGTGGAAATAACGCACTAGAATGGCAGGAAATAGTGTGAAATTGCCCCCCAGAATGATATTTAGTTGATTAGAGGCCAGAAAACCTCATTTTTTTAAGGTCAAAAATAGCAAAAAAAAACGTAAGGGGTTAGTATGTCGAAAATGCCCAAAAACTGTTAAAAATTAAAAGAGGAGATAACGCACTAGAATGGCAGGAAACAGCTGGAAATCACCCCCCAGAATGATATTTAGTTGATTTGTGGCCAGAAAACCTAATTTTCTCATGGGTCAAAAATCTTAAAATAAACTTAAGAGGTTAGTATGTCAAAAATGCCCCAAAACGGCGAAAAATTTAAATTGGAAATAACGCATGAGAATAGCACCAAATAGCATGAAATCATCCCCCAGAATGATATTTAGTTGATTAGAGGCCAGAAAAAATCATTAAATCATAGGCCAAAAATTGCAAAAAAGACGTAGGTTGTTAGTATGTCGAAAATGCCCAAAAATGGCGAAAAATTAAAAGTGGAAATACCGCACTAGAATGGCAGGAAATTTGCTTGAAATTACCCCCACAATGATATTTATTTTAAGAGAGGCTAGAAAACCTCATTTTCTCATTGGTCAAAAATTGCAAAAAACATAAGGGTTAGTATGTCGAAAATGCCCCAAAACGGCTGAAAATTTAATTTGGAAATAACGCGCTAGAATGGCAGGAAATGGCGTGAAATCACCCCCAATACTGATATTTTGATGATTAAACACCAGAAAACATCATTCTTGATAGGTCAGATGATTTTTGTGTACTTTTTATTTTGACCCTATACTACCTTTTGATGGCTTTGTGAAACGTTTGAAGCAAATCTGATTGTTAGACACTGTGGTGTAGTGGTTAGACATGGAGACTTTCAACCAGTTGATCCTGTGTTCGAATCTCAATGTTATGAGAACAATAATTTTGTTTCTATAATAAATTACGTTGTTTGTTCAAATATATAACATACCATAGTGTGATGTTGTTAATTTTCAATAGTACGTTGTAATTTCCTCAATGAGATTCGAAACCAGGATTAACTAGTTGGAAGTCACTACAAACCACTACACCAAAGTGTCTCACAGTCTGCAGTAATTCAAATGTTTCACAAAAACATCATAGACGAGTATGTTGTCAAAAAAAAATAACAGAAACATCAAAAACAACAAAAATCTTAATTCAGCAAAGAAAATGTCATATATATTGTGTGACATTTTCTTCATGTTCTCAAAAACAACTGCCCTTACTGGGATTTGAACCTATGATCAACTGGTAGAAAGTCAGGAGTGCTAATCACTATGCTGTAGTGATTTACGGTTAGTTACACCTTGAAAGTTTCTCAAGAGTATCATAGCTATGTTGTCAAAACTTGTTTTTAACAAAAACATTTAAAAAAAACAAAACAAAAAAAAACAATGCATTTTATTAAAGAAACAATGAAAGAAAAGTACAATATAATATAATATATGAATACAAAATAATAAGAATACAATATAATACAAAACATACAATATAATAACAAAGAACAGGATTATAATAGTGTGAATGCTGATTCAGTGCAATTGCTTGTGAATGGGAAATGACAAGGGAAAAGCCAAGTTTAATATAAAACTTGCTGCTGGGAACCTGAATGACCTTCAAAGTAACATAATAACAAAAACATAAAACACTGTGGTCTCATAGGAAACTGTATTATTTTTATTTTTTTATTAAATGTAATGTAACAATCTGTTTGTTTTACAGAAGTGTCCCACACCTACACTGAGCCCCTCATATTCAGGTCAAATGGCACCCCAGAAGATGGGGACAATTGTGACAACAGTCTCTCACACTCGGAGCTTACAACGCCCAGAAAGAGCATTACATGTGAGTAACTAGCTCTTTTTCTCTCCTCACAAACACACACACACATACACATGCGCACAAACACAATGACACAATGGTGACAGTTTTATTATGTAATGAACGGGGTAATCAACAGATGATCATACACAAAGACTTAAATATCTACATTTGCAGCAAAGTATGTTAGGTTTCTGATTCCTGAACACATACAAGTGTGCATCCAAAAAAATCACCACACCTAAAATGAAATACCTTCCTTTCAGCATCTGTGTGGTTCTGCTGAGACTTGACAACGCAAGGACAGTATTACTGGCACCGTGGAGTTGGCTTTTATTACTCAGTCTCCTTTAATTGTTTTAGATTCACTCAACATGTAGCATTAGTCACATAAAAATAAATTCTCCAAAAGTCAAATAATAAATAGAGATGTCTGATATTATCAGCCTACCGATAACATCGGCTGATATTGGAATTAAAATTTAATATTGGGTCTTACTGGTTTTTACATTTTTAATGACACAACTTTTACACAACATGCACATATTATATATTAAACTATTCAGCTACCTCTCCTCTAACTCAAAATGATGTAGTTTTTGAAATACTTTTGTTTTGTTTACTTTTGTTTGTTTTCCTGAAATTATTTAGTTTCTTTGGGGGGGACCACACATATTGGTATTAGTTGATATCGGTATTGGAAATTAATAGTTGGACAATATCGGTATATTGGATATCGGTAAAAAAAACAATATCGAACATTCCTACTAATAAATGATAGAGACCTGATGTAGCATTAAGGCTTGTTCCACTAGCTTGTGTAACTAAGTGCAACCTTTCCTTTCAATTCAATTTAGTATTGAGGTTTCACTGACCATATAATGTATAATGCAGATAATCTACTGGTTTTAGAAAGCCGTTTAACAAATGAAGTTTCTAACTCAAATTCAAATTTTTTTCTAAATGTGATTCCTGTTTAAGACAAATGATGTGAACCACTGAACATACAGCTGAGCAGGTGCCAGGTCTGGATTTTCAGTAACTGTGTTACAACTAATGTCTGTGTTATGTTGGACAAGATTTCATTATGTCTGAGACAGATCCCATAATTTATATTTTCACTGTTTGATGTCATTGTTTATTCCATCCGTGAAACTAGTGCTTGACGGATTTAATATAACATAGCTTATTGGCAGTGGCAGTGAGTTTGAAAATTGCAGGGGGAGAGATGTGTCTCATTCTCTGTGTGTTATTTACACATCGCTTTTCCAGTCTAGACTCCTTCCCAAAATCTCCAGCTGTCCAAATCAGCACCACTCCACCACAATTTGCTAGTGAGGAGCATCACAACACCTGAGCAGATTAACATCATGAACCATGACCGACCCCTTCACTCCCACAACCTCATCTTACAAAATGTTATGTTTTGAGAGAGAGCCTCTCCTTGACTCTCTTTGACTTGCAAGTCCTCCTGCCCGCTGTATGAAAGCCAAAGTTGCACAAGTGTACTGTATCATTACTCCACCACATATATTTTTCTTGCCTTCGCTCATTTTTGAAATAAGTCGAATCTCATCTAATTTTTAAATTGAGTTCTACTGTGTCATTTAGCCACTTAAAAGACCAAGCTCCACAATAATATCACCCACAAGACTCGATCGAGTTGAGCGATGTTGTCTCGATGCTGTGCCACTAACCCGAAAACACCATAAAAATGTTTAATGCACTAAAGTGGCCGAACTCTGTCCAACCTGTCATTCAGAGAAATGGAGGGGTGAGAAACAGAGTGAAATCAATGGAGTCAGTGAGGGGTGAGAGGAAGGTTGAGTAAGCCGACATCTGAGCATGTGTTAGAAAATAACGAGGGTTTTTTCCTGGAATCCAGGGCCAGCCATGGGTGAAATGCACAAACACACAAACCTGCTCCATCATAATAGCTAGTTTGTGGTAACTGAAAAACCAGCAGTTCGGTTCGGAAATGGATAGGTGCGTGAAAGCACTGTGTTTTGAGCTGAGTAGGTGTGTTAACTGCCTGCTATGTTGTTTCCTCTATCTGTGCTGTGTGCTGTGTCTATTTCAGGCCCAGGCTTTTTCACTCTGATTTATTTAACATCCCAATAAAATCCATGAAGACCACCAGTTCCATACGCCACGCAGGGAGAGTTACGCAACTACAGTAGGCCTGGACAAAATGTACTGTCATACGCACCAGCCTGCACTGGCTTTCCATTTGCCTTCGTGTGCCTCTTCCCTCCACCCATCGCTTCCTCACTACAACTTATACAATCACATATGTGTTCATGAGATCTGAACCACAAACTAAACACTGCTGCGTTCTAAACTTTATCCCCTGTCAGGTGGCCACAGGCAGCAAATGTTTGTTTGCCTGCACAATTTACCTTCTGTCTGACCCCAGCCTCTATTTTTGTGTCAGCGCAAATTGGTGTGTGTGTGTCTTATTAGCATCTCATCGTGCACCAATAGACTGAATGGTCTGTGTCATCTGTAGCCGATCATTAAATCACCATCAGTTTCCCTCCTCACAAAGGGGCTGTGACTCAGGTCTGCCGTGAGGTCACGACTGAGTGACACCTGTGAGTGACATCTGTTAGGGTGTGAGGGTGATGGTGAGTGAGAGGGTGAGGATACAGAAGCATAAGCAGAAAAGGCCTCAGCCCGTGTGTTCTGTCTCGCAGTAATGACATCAGAGCTGAAGTATGCGTCCGGCCTGAGGCCTATGACAAGCTGTCTGACAACAATGTGCAGAGAGAGAGCTGTTAACATATGTGACTGTCTGTCATGACTTAAGTCGAACACACACACACACACACGCACACAGACATGCAGCCTGTCAGTGATGTCATGACCACACTGCTGTCTTTGACGTCACAACCACAGCGGGACGCTCACATTCCCAGATGTTAAACTACTCACACCTTTGAACTCATGGGGAAACAATGACACATGCAATTCATCACTGACACAGTCACAGTAGCATGTTTCCATTGTGTGTATTTTTTTTGTGTGTATTTTTTTTGTAGTTTGAAATATTTTCACCAAATGACATCAACATGAACAATATTTTAGTATGTGTGAATGAGGGTATGAACGTGTTGTGTGACGGAACTGCTGAGTGAAGCTGTTTGTTATTATCTTGTCAACAAAAAGGTGGAGCGTCCGTTGTGTTGCTGGTGGGAAAACTATCAAGACTGTGACATTGCCTTTAATTAGGGACCAGTCACTCAAACTGTTCTCCATCTCTGCTGCTCTGTTTTAATTCTCTCTGTCAATCATTACTCAGTCTTTTGTCTGTGTTTTTTTTTTTCATCTCTTTGCTTAATAATATCCGGAGCACTGTAAAAGACCATCTGTGTAATGTCAGAGGTCACTTTTGTGTGAGGTGATTTTGTGATGTTACAGGTTAAGGGCGGGTGTTGGTTTGTGTTCTTCCTCTATATCCACTATATTTTTCCTTTTTCATCAAAACTACAACAGTATATGGGTCCAAATCTGTTTACTAAAACCAGAAAGTGTATTGAATGTTTCTTTTTTTTTTTATGAAAAGTTGGACTGATGTGAACAGTTTGTGTTTCTCAATGCCAGAAAACCACAAAATTCAAAATGGGAATTCTCCAGAGCTATTGGGTGTTAGGCAACTTATTGTTGGTTTTCTCATGCATCTGCTAATGTCATATTTCATATGCTTTCGTGGAAACACAACAAAGAAATTAGGCAATTCTCTAGGAAAAATACAACAGTGTAATGCCATTGCATATTTGTGTTTGGCCTGAATGTAGAAAAAGCTCTGCTGCAAACATGTGCAGGCATGAATGCATCAGTCAGCTCACAATGAGCCAACTCTTAGAGGGCTGAGATAGTGTCATCAGATTAAGGCTATGCAAGAAGTTTACAAGAGATCGAACATATAATTTCATTTCTCTTTTGGCAATAATAGCCTGTAAATGTGACTGTCACCTGGAGATACTGCAGTAGTGATGGTGCAAGTCTGTATATGTGTGTGTGTGGTGAGTTGTAGCCACTAGTGCCATTTAATCCGTTTAAATGAACAGTTTTATCAACAGTAATCGAGTGTTATGGAGCTTTAACGATAACAAAGAGAAATCTGTTTTACTTCCTTTTTGTTGGTATTGAATCCACAAAAACATTGTGGACAAAGGATTTACAGAAAATAAGGGAACAGGTCTGAGTGGGTGCAACAGAAGTCCTTCCCAATTTCCACTCCTTCAGTCACAGTAAATACATGAGAAACTGACAGCCAACTACACAAACAATAATGAGCAGTGCTACAATAAAAGAGGATGAAATGGACTTTTACAACCGAAATGCCGTGATAAGCATCTCTGGAGATTAAGACTGTGGTCTTAATTTTAATGATGGGATACAATAAACTGTTTTTTATGGCTTGGACTAAATAACTTGTCTTTAATTGAAAGTAGAGTAAACATCTATTTTTGGCCAAATTTGAGTCACCCTATTTTGAAGCTGCAGTCTCTCACATGGATTTTTTTTTTTAATGTATAGACTGGATGTAATTGGATGTAATTCAACAAGCCTCGTTTACATTGCAGTGTTGTTGTTTTTTTGTGCAGTGTAGCAGCCAGAAAGTAGGCAATCGGATTGAGAGCTGTTATGTTTTCAATAATACATTTTACAGTTTTTGTGCTTCACACATTGGTTTGGGCCACAGTTATAAAACAACACTATGTACGTGAGTGAGAAAGAACAAAAGCAAGGCAGTGGATTAAATGGCTCTGCAGATCTGGCCTCAATGATGGAGCCTTCAGAGATGTTTGAGAGTTTTGAAATGTTGCAAAAATAGTGTGACACTCAACTATTTTGCACCACCCAAGATAAGCCCACATCATTCATGTGTTTCATCACTAATTAAATACATGCAACTGCAGAATAATATGTATTCAGACTTTTTTCTATAGTCATAGTTAGAAAACACATGAACACACTTCAGTTCTCTTGTGCATAATAATGTACAGAATTGTCTTTGCAAATTAGTATTAGTATTAGTAATTAGTGTTAGTGCGAGGCACACACACATACACACACACACCTACAAAGCCAGACAAACTGCGCCAGAGCAGAGAGGTTGGGCAGACGGTCGGATAGAGCAGCTGGAACAGAGACCGACACTGTTCAGTCATCCTGGTGACTCATTCCAGCAGAGGATAAGTAGCGAGCGATGAGCAGCAGTGCTCTGGTTCTGGTCTGGGAGGGAGGTGTGTAAGTACAGGGTAGCTGGGAGACGCCAGGAGATGGGGAGGAGGTGGAGGGTGTTTGAATGGAGGGGGTGTACCGCTGTATTCAACTGATGGTGACTCATTCATGCTCACTCACTGGCCAAACACATCTGCACGGACATACATGTTCATACACACATTATACTGGAGGTCACAGCCCCCCAGTGGCCTGCGCTGCTGTGTTAGTGTCACACATGCTGACCCTGCGGTTTCCTGGGCTCATCATGTTAATCCTCCAGTCATTTGGCTCTTTAGTTGCTGTTATTTTTAACAAGCTCCCGTTGCTGGATCATTGTGTTTATGAGTCACACCCATGCGTCGTCCTGTTCCAGAAATGCTACTTTGTTCCCGTTCTTTCTCACTCCATTTTTCTCCCTTACTTTTCTAAGTCAGACAAAGGGACCTTGTGTTTTTTCTGCGTGTGTGCATGAGCCCGAGTGTGTGTCTGCTCGTGTTCTTGCATGCATATATATGTGTGTGTGTGTGTGTGTGAGTGGGCCTAACCTCAGGCTCCATTTGGAGACAGTCCTGACTCTCTTGCTCTCTTTCTGTCTGCCTGCCAGTTCCGCCTATGGACTATGTTAACACACACACACACACACCACAAACTCACATTAGGTATGAATTTCATAATTCCCTATAGGACAATACAAGACTGGAAGGAACAGTGAAAAGTTGTGCACACCCCCCCTCCTCCTTTCTCTAATCCCCTTCTTTTCTTTCTGACCTACATCCTGGCAGCTCTGGGTGTTAAAATACAGTATTGTGCAAAGGGAAGCAACCGCAAAGAGACAGAAAGGGAGAAAGGGAGGACATAGAAAGGAGGAGATGAACTGTGGGAGGAAGAGTGGAAGAGAAACAGACATGACACAGCAACACATACTGACTTTTGACATACTTAAGAGCAGAGTATGGCTCCTCTCCCTTGCCCTGCACATGCATGCTTACGCACACAGACACACACACACATACACACATACACACACACTCCCTGCCAAACATCTGGAGCAAAGTTAGAAAACGCTGAATGAGGGAAGCTTTAATAACACTGGATTGGTTGTGAGACCACAGTCATCAGCCAATCAAAACACACCGTGTTGGGTTGTCTGTCACTGAAGGCTTATCGAGCGAATGCTTTTATTGTCAGCAATGTTTTATAGCCAGTGCCCATCACACTCTCAGTTTGTGTCTCTGTGCAGCTCTGTGCGTGTGTGTGTGTGTGTGTGTGCGTGTGTGTGTATGTGTGTGTGTGCGTGTGTGTGTGTGCATTAGAGGTACAGAGTTTCTGCTCTACGTTTCTGTGGTTTTTCTCTTATACTCGATGCGGCCGTGTGTTAAGTCTGACCACACCTCTCCTCACCATATGCTTAAAGGTCAAAAAAATATTTAGGGCCTCAATACGATGGTATTAAATACTCCCATAAAATATAAAAGCCCAGACTTGCATTTTCTTCTTTTTTTCAGGGCATGTGTTTGGTTTGGCAACACAGGTATGCTTCTCCTCCTCCTCCTCCTCCCGAGCAGAATAGTTTGTACTTGATAGCACTTGTAGGTACAATACACCAAGTGTGCTACTGTGACCCAGGATGAACAAATGTGCACCAGCTCAGGTCTTTGTCTTTGTAGACACTACATACTCGGTACTGTATCAAAACTCTCATTTAAAATCCTATACAAATGTGTTGGGTTTTCAGTGGATAAATACATCTCACTTCCTGCTTCACGCTCGTCTTCCTTCCCTGCTGTCTCCTTTGAGTTGTGTAAGAGTCTAGACAAGTAGGATCTGGGGTCACCACTGTAAATATATAGCTCTTCCCATGAGCTATTGCCTTTAGGGCGGGCTTTGTAATTGGACCCAATTTCCCAGGGCCTCCCTCTACACAAATACACACAGACACACACATACACACAAACACACGGGCAAGAGGCTTCACTTGTGTTTAAGGCAGCAGTTTGCAAGGCTGTTCACGTATACACACAATAAAAAATATCGCCTTCACTTTACAATATTATATCCAAATGCTTCAATAAAAAAGATCATCCCTGTCTGTAAATAATTTAAAGGAATACTCCAGCAAACAATAAGTCAATGAATTGGGAGACATAAAGGAAGGTAATTTAAAGCCAGAAAAGTCTTTAGAAATCAGAAGAATCTTCAAAGACAAGACAAATCCTGACTCTGAGTTACACCTACCATCAACCATATTCTAAAAGCAGCGGATCCTTCCCACTTTACATCTCATTAGTGTCTGAGTTTCAACCTGTCTGATGGAAAATGTCCATGTCTTCAAATGCCAAGCTCCAGACTACCTCTTAAAAATCTGTTTTAAAAAAAGTTTCAAACCCAAATTTGTACTGAGATTGTGTGAAAAGCTGAAAAAAAAAACTTTTTTTTGTAATGGATGTCATTTTTTTCATTTCCCAGGTCAACCAGCAGCCAGATCCACACCCATCCAGCACACCCAGCCGTGCCGGACACAGCCCAGCGGCCATCTCCGAAATGGAGCAAAGCAGCATTCGCACACACAGTCCCCTCACACGCACTGTCCACATCACACGCACACACATGGACTCCAGTTCAATGGGGTCAGAAACGGGGGCCCTCGGGAGCATCCTAAACTGGGCTCAATCCCAAAAGGTGGCTCATCCACCTCCTCGTCCTCTTCAGCCGGACCCAAACACACCAAGAAACTGCAGTCCAACCCCTCCATCACCTCCCAGAGCAGCAAGAGGAGCAAGAGCAGCTCCAAGAGCAACAGCTCCCAGATTCCCACAGAGGCACAGGACGGTGAGATGCTGATAGTGACAGTGGGGAGGAGGGGGTGGAGCATGAGGAGAGGAAAGGATAAATAACAAGGTTTAACAACAGGGTTTTTTTTCCACCTGTCTACTCAAAGTAAAAGACCAGAATTTTACCCGGCACTTTTCTCTGACCATAAAATGTAGCACTCAGTTCATTTCATTTGCTACTGTAATTACTTTTAACTGGTTCAAACTTGTAACATACACAGCACTGAGTCGTCCTCACCAAAGCTAAATACCAAAACTGAAAATGCAAAAACAAAAGAGAAATTATTCAGACAAGAAGATGTGGGATTTCATTTTATGATTTATTGTCAATGACAGGTCAGAGCCAAATTTCACTACAGAGTGAAATTTATGTTGAAAAAAATAAATTTCACTTTCACAAAAGTCTGTGACAAACTGATACCAAAACAATGCAAAGTAGGTATGTGGTTACACAGACTTATTACCAAGAGATATAAGTCTACAGCTGCAGGCAGAGTGATTAATGCATGACCACTGATGAATGAATAAATCATATTGACTGCAACACCAAACTATTTCTGACAAACTCATTTCTTCTTATATGATTTTGTCTCTCTCTCTCTCTCGCTCTCTCTCTCTCTCCTCCAGACTGCTGTGTTCACTGCATTCTCGCATGCCTCTTCTGTGAGTTTCTTACTCTGTGTAACATCGTACTGGACTGCGCCACCTGTGGCTCCTGTGCAGGCGACGACTCGTGCTTCTGCTGTTGCTGTGCCTCCGAGGAGTGCGGCGACTGCGACCTGCCCTGCGACATGGACTGTGGCATCATCGACGCCTGCTGTGAGTCTGCAGACTGCCTGGAGATATGTATGGAGTGCTGCAGCCTTTGCTTCTCCTCCTGAGAACGCTGCCGCCACCACAGGAGGCAAAGTGGATGCTTACTACCTGCTCCCACAAGCCCAGGATCTACGTCGACCAGCAACTCGTCAGCGCTGAGAAGCGTCACAACCAGTCATTGTCGCCTGGGATCTGGGGGTCACATTGTATTGGCTGGCCTTGTTGGCTCCACAACATGTCCAATGCTTCTTGCAGGGTTTGCCAAGCAAAAGATGTGACCTAATGCTGACAGCCGTCACTGGTGAACTCTTCCTTCCTTCATTGCATGAACAATGGGACTGTAACTTCCCCCGCTTTGTTATTGCTGTTGGTCTGTTCCTACACAGCTGGGTGTGAGTGCAGAGTGAGATCCAGCTGTGGGCCATGAGAGTTTTGCCAGGCTGTGCAGCCTCTGCACTCTTGCCGAACAAGCTATTATTGCAATGTGGAGCCCCGTGTGTCATCTGAGAGACTGGAGTTCTCAAAGCATGAAAAATGACCTCCAAAGGCAAATGAGAAAACGGCTCCATTTAACTGGATTTTAATGTTTCCATAGATAAGAGCAGCAGCATAATGGGGAAATGGACACTTAGTAGAAATGCGGTCCATCCTTCTGTCCTTGGCAAGGTCAAAGTCCTCCAGTCTGATATCTTACTATGGACTTTACAACTCGCAGTGACGGTGGTTGTATTCACAGCTGTTTTCTTCATTGCTGCAATGTACAAAATAGAGAAAAACATTATCGGTGGCTTGTGGCAATATTACAGACTGTTTTTGTTGTTTTTTTTTTTGCTATATGCATCACACTTAAAGGACTTATTTAGAGAATAATCATGAGAGTGTCGTGCATCAGCCTGGGTGATGGCTCCCACTGGATGAGTGCTGTAAGTGATGTGACATCACGGAGTGAATGGTTGATCAAACCTACACTAGACACATTCTCTGTTCTAACATGTGAAGGGAGAGAGATCTTAATCACTAGACTCTCCTCGTTTTCAGTTTCACATTTTTGGAGGGGACAGGCCACACTCAGCCATTTCCTCCTCGTCTGATTGGACAGAACAGGTAAAGGACATGTAAAGGATGGAAAGGAATCATCTCCTTTTTTTAATACATTTCATTTTACTTTGTCGTTCTTGCTATGTGAACAAACGGCCTTGCCTTAGCTGAAGGCCTGAATTTTCAAGTAGACTCCTCACCTTTACCAAAACTCTATTAATCTTTGTTTTGTAGATTTTAGTTAAGATATTTGCAATTCTCCTCTAATGTGAAAATCACATTTCTGTGTTATCGGGTTTTGCCGGGATCTCTGTAGAGCAGACATTGCTCAGCATCTAATTTAATGCTTTGAGTGAAAATCTCACAGCATTACGCTAAGTCAGATCTATATGCTTGTATATTATGAATGGTACGGTTCTGATAGCAGGCCTGCACTTCCACGTGCTCCGACACATTCCCTCTCCAACCCAATACCTCTCGAGATGTCACTTAGATCTGTTGTGCAGTTTAAAATGACTTGATACAAATCTCTATCCTCTCTGATCAAATACTGTTTGTGCAATCTTCTTCTATTCTTTGAAAGACCAGTTTTCTCTTACTGGACCATAGTTTCCATACCAATAATTACTTGTACATATAAGGGGTTGTTCTTCTGTGCTAATGTGGCTGCGGTTGATTAAACCCTATTTTAAGGACTGAAATCTAACACTGTTGATGATAATACACTATGGCTGTAATTAACCTGATAACACAGAAGCAGAATATGCAAGTTTTGGGAATTCAGCTAATGCATTGAGAAGATAATATGACTTCTTGTGTCTGTTTATATCAGATCGGATGTGTTTCAAGTTTTGGGACATATTCAAATGAGACAAAATCCTGGAAAGCCCTGGAAAACAATGCAATACTTAAGAGTACAGAGACATTAATGAAGGGAGAACTGGATTTTATATATGTTACCTGTAGAAAATATGACTACATCACTTTGTTTGTGTTGTAAAACATTCCATGATACTTCATCTAGGGGTATCCTCTTTGTCATCAGACCAACCTTGTTACAAAAGGAGCTGGAGTGCAATAGTGATAAATATCTGGTAAAGGTCTTAGTTTAAAACCAAAATCAAAATAGATTCCTTAAATATACTATTTTTATAAGAATCATTGAAATGCAGTTTATAGTCTACGTGTCTGTTATGGTGTCCACTGTTGAATATGATCACTTTTCAAATGCCTGCCTGTCAGCTAGCAGCATTAAATAAATAGTTCACCTTGCTATCATGTCCCTGGCTAAGTAACCAGGAACTTAATTAAATGTTATGATATAATTTGTATGAGTTCACTTTACCTCTAAAACAATAGGTTCACCATATCCCTCCTATGATTTATGACTATGCATAACCACAAACTGACTCTAGTTCAAGTGACCTCTTTACCGGAGCTTCACTGGAGCGTCACAACACAAAGGCAGTCAGCAGTCTGGAGGCATAGAAAACACTGATCTATTGGTCTGGAGATGGAGGATGCTTTCTAGACATGGACAAGTCAACAAATGAACACTGTTTTTGACCTTTTCGTGGATTTAAAGAGATATTCCGAAAATTTGGATTTGTGTTTGCACCAGTCAGACCATCATCTCATTTCCTGATATGTCCAATATGTCAAGTCAAGCTATAACGGTATAATACTGGAAGTCAGTGATGTCTAAACATGGTATTATTAGTATTTTTACCATGGCCGCAGAATTTTCTAATGTTTACTTTTTTCTTTTTTTTTAATCGTTTATATTATTACCAGATGACCCCTGGATATTGATTTAAAGGTTTGGCCACCTCTGCCAGTAGTCTGAAAGTTATGCTAGCCCAGATGAATTGTTACTAGACTGTAGTCCACTATAATGTCATTTTGTTTACAATACCCCCATGTAATGTTAATTTGAATTGCAGCCCTGGAAGTCACATTTAAATCTCTTTGTTTAATACTGAATAAACAATGTGAACTCCACATTACATGTTTCATTCTTTATTCCCCACACAGTAATCAGGCTAATTACATTACGGCCTCATTACATTGAGGTTAAAATAATGATCCAGTTGTACTGCAGTCTAATCTACAACAACACAAGCTATACAGTATATGCAGCAGTCCTATAAAATTAATCTAATGACAACATAAAACATACAAAATAGAATTACGATTAAGCTACTGCATGTTTGACGAGTACACTTCATCTGAAAAACTGCAAAAGAATGATCAGTTGCACCAACAATTTATTCTAAGCTGTACTTTTTGTACTATTTCTGTTAAGTCAAGGCCTTACCAAAAAACTCTGACTATTGACAATTCTGACATTTTGACAATTTTTTTTCTTTTGTTCATGCAGACACATTATGCTAACACAACGTATTAACACTGAGAGATATATTTACTTAATATAGTAGTTCATTACAGAAAAATAAGCATTCACTGTGGAGAACAAAACATACACTGCAAACCAAGTGACAGAAAAAAAAAACATGACATGGAGAATGTCAGTCTTACTGATGAGTCAAATCCGCCACTTTCAGAGGGCAGCCCAACTCTGACACAGATTACAACATAGTGAATAATAGAGTCCAGGATTGTTATGATTAGGGGAGGGAACAGCAGGTCTAAAACCTATTCAATAAGTGATTGTTGAGAGGTGAAGGACAAGCAGACCGGTATAAAGATTTTTCTTTTTTTTTAAATTACTGTAATCAGGGGCACTGCCAGGAATTTTGGGCCCTATGACAAAAAAATCAAATTGGGCCCCCCTGCCCAGAGAGTATATATACTCTCCTATTTTTTTGGGGTCCCTGTCAGGAATTGTCCTAACTCTCCCCCCCATACAGTGCCCCTGACTGTAATGTTGTTCCTGAATCGTACTTTAATTTTAGGTAACAATGGGAATACATCACAGTGCCTACTTTGACAGTTATGAATTGACTGACACACATATTCCACCACATGCAGAGAAGTTGAAATAGAGAGTTAATGGTTACGGATAAAACATTTCAAAGCTGGAAGTTAAATAGTTCAATGCAGGCCAGGGGAAACAGCTGAAATAAATAAACTTTGAGATGGATAAACAGTGAGCTAAGTCACAGATAAACATTTGAAATTATTACTTCACAGTAATGGACAAACCGTTTAAATTATGGCTGAGAGTAGAAAAGAGGAAACATAGAGAATAAACATTTCAAAAATAAATAGCTTGAAGTGATCGACAAACAGCATGCCATGAAAACAAGTATCATCCAATCAAAAGAACATAACTGAAAGATGACATGTGGAATGATCATTGTATTAGCTGAGATATGTTAGCAAGAATGATTAGGAACACTGGTAAACAACGTAGAATTCAACAGAGAATGGGAATAAAATATTGCTGAAGCAGCTGTTAGCCAATAATACCAAAGATAATGCAGGAGATGCAGTAGTCCTACAGTATTATTTGATAATTTTCCCCAAAGTGTCTCCATTAATGTAATGTCATTATCATCCTCAGCGTCAACAGATTTTCTCGTATCAAACCCCGTCTGTTTAACGAGGAGCAGAGAAAAGACACGGTGAAGGAGAGAAAACAGTGCAACAAATGGAACCATGCAGAACAGAGCACTTTAATGTGTTTTTTAAAGGCCTGCCAAAGCCGTTCAATAGGAATGCATGTTCAGGCCAATCCATCAATGTGTGGAGAAACACAAGGAGACTGATTTTCTTCTGCTGCTGCTCCTTTAATCTTTCCTTTCTCTTTGGTTTCCTTTCTATATTTTATCTTAATAGCTGCTTTGTCTCATGTGTGTGTGTGTGTGTGGGTGGGTGTGCGTGTGTGTGTGTGTGTGTGTGTGTGTGTGTGTGTGTGTGTGTGTGTGTGTGTGTGTGCGTTGACCACAGAGGCTGAAATGCTGGCCAGCATCTGTTTATTGTAGGCTCTGTGTAAAGTTCTTTGATAAAAGGATCAAGTTTGGACAAGTGCCTGTGAAGGGGTCAGCTACTGTGTGTGTCTGTGTGTGTGAGAGTGAGAGAGAGAGAGAGAGAGAGAGAGAGAGAGAGAGAGAGACATAAAGTGAGAGAAAGTGTGTTAGAGGGATGACTGACGTTAGACAGAGAGGCAATTCAAGCTCCTCAGTGGGAGTAGTAACTCGGAGGACATCTCTGGACATCTGCAACTGTTTTGCAGGAAGCCACGCTACAGTCGGTCCTCATTTCCTTTTCCATGTACACACACATGCACCCAAGAAACATGCACAAACTCAACAAATCAAAAATACCCCCCCACCCCCCAGAACGTGCACAATGCAGACACAGGGGACAAGTGGCTATTGAATATTAACCATGAAATTACAAAGGATGCATTCTAATGGAGGTGATGAGGTCATAAGCTGGGATGGAAATCATAAATTAATACCCCTGACATGACAAGCCACTCGCCCTTGGCTCCCACCAAATACAGCTGCCTCCTCCTCACAAAGACATAGAGAAAAGGAAATACAAGATTTCATTATAAATACTGGGTCAAAGGGACGTCACAACAGACACAGGACTCATACAATATGCCTGATACTCCGACGTGACTATTTTAACCATGTAACCTTCGTGTGTGGCATCATCTGTCAGGGTTATTGTTGAAGCAGACTTGGAGGACCTTTATTACAATGTCAACAATTTTGCATCCATTGTTATACATTCAAATCTGCACCTGTCATCAGTTCTGTGTCAACATATTGTGTCGCAGAGATCCTCAAACAATGGCCTTCAGATTTACTCATTTGCACTCAAGTACCCAAAAAAAACTCACAAAAACCCCTGTCATTTGTCTCAAAGTTAGAGTCGTGCAAAGTCATATTATGACACATTACTAGTTTGTTGGTCTCACTCATACGATAATCTGATAGTTTGATACATTGTTTTTACTCATGTTCATAAAAGTGCCAGGAAAGAAAGAAAGAAAGAAAGAAAGAAAGAAAGAAAGAAAGAAAGAAAGAAAGAAAGAAAGAAAGAAAGAAAGAAAGAAAGAAAGAAAGAAAGACATCTACAGAGAGGAATGGTGTTTTTCTGCTGTGAATGATTTTTTACAGTCAAATTGAAATTACATGAGGAAATATTTTTCCCTGCAGCGCATGTGCCTGCACAGTTATGTGCATAGAGTTCTTTGAAAGCTGATTACATTTCATTTACACATCTGGCCTAACATGGGAGATTATTATGCATTTAAAATTTGCACCATATCTCCCCAGCTTGCCTTTATGACTGAGGAAATAACACACCCAGGATTCACATTCAGATTCATTTGCACTGGTTTCACATATGCATACACAACCAACTCCCACTGGATTAGTGTGTATGTAGGAGTTAACCACAGATATTTTAATATGAATTTCGGTTAGAACGTGGGCAATAACTTAATTGGCCATTAAAAAATACAACAGTAGTTTGAGTTTCAGTCTGGAACGCCAACAAGGTATTGAATGTCTGCTCGAAAATAAGCTTTTTTCAATTCAAGTCAAACGACATCACTGCTAAAAGAACGGCTGTTTTTTAATAGAAAATTAAATGTCCCTTTACGCAAGGCCCTCATGACGTGACCTGTGGTCCCTTTTTTAAAGAATTGAAAGATGTAAAAACATTTTAAAGTTTTAGAAACACAAACAGGCTGGTAACAGACTGGCTAGTAAATACTTCTAGATGATAATCATAATAAAAAATAACACATCTGGATGTTAATCAGAGGGAGGAGAGCTGTGCTGAGGGATGTTATGTGTGAGTCATTGAAAGTAGTACCGGGAAGGCCCTACAAAAAACAACATGGGGGTAAAAGGAGATGAACAAAGCCAGAGCAACAAAGAAAAGCAGAGTACAGGGGTCCTCGTGTTACGACGGTCGCGAGATACGTTGTTTTCGTGGTTACGACACATCTCCCGTGAACTTCCTTGTTTCGGCTTAAGCGGTTTGCCCTGTAAATATGTACAGACTTCGCACGGGAACTAGTTGGTGAGCGCTCTCTCTGTCTCTCAGCGCGGCTGTCGGCTCTCCAGCACCTCCACAGTACAGCTAGGCTACTCTGCCTTGTGTTTATTTGGGGGCAGCCGGTAAGGAGATGCACACGGACACAGATGCATTCGGGATCATAGCAATACCGTAGGTTTATTCACAACACAGGGTCTACACGGTTGATAACAGAAATCTAAAGGAAATGCTCATTACACTCGTGATCTCAACCCCTACGATGACAAAAGGCAATTCACCATAGTAAACTCTTATTGTAGGGTGGTGTTATAGCGACGTCTAGTGGCACAATGTATGCACAATGGCACAATGAATGTATGTTCCGACTAACGTCGAAATTCGGTTACGACACATTCTCAGGAACGGATCTCCGTTGTAACACGAAGATCCCCTGTATTAGCGTGTCCTAGACAGAATGAAAGGTGTAAATGTAAATGTGCCTTTGGCATCGATAGGTCCTATATTCTGCAACGTTTAAGAGGAGGATGGATTTTCTGATTTTGTATTTTCAAGCTCCACTCTTTTGAAGGCTGAGGGGGGAAAATATCTGCGTTATGATATGATTTAGTGCCAGTAACTAATACTAATTCATCCACAAGTCAAGAGCAAAAATATACTTCATTAATGGGCATATAACCATCTTTCATAAAATGGCACACTGTGTTCATTAGATGCTGATTACGTGTTCTCTCTCTCTCTCTCTCTCTCTCTCTCTCTAACACAGCACAGCAGTGTTTTACAACAAGTTAAACTGAACCAAAACTCGTGGCAAGCAGACAAGCTTGGATCAGCAACAAAAATGTGTGTGTGCTGTATCGAGTTACTGCCGCTGAAGGACTACTGGGGGAACCACAAGCCGTGGGCTTCAATGGAATACACACTCATGCAAACACACATACACAGAGAATTGGGAGGTTTGAGACGTTTGTTTCTGTCTTGGTGTCACGGAAGCAGCAGCAGCAGCAGCAGCTCAGCAGAGTGGGTGGAGGATAGATGACCATTTGCACATGTGAGCTTTAAAAAGTATCCCAGACCATCTGATATGTGTTTTGACGTCAGCTGGTGCACGAGAGAGAGAGAGTGAGACAGAGAGAGAGAAAGAAAGCAGACAGGAGAATGCTCCCTAAGTGCAGCTTAAGCGCTGCCTCGGTAAAACTGCTGGATCCATGCTGAATGCCTCCTTATGTGACAAAAACACAATATCCCACTGGAGCTCCTGTATTCCCAGTATGAGCTTCGAGTGATGTTCTCATTACAAACGTCTACATCCTGTCCTGACACAAACCCGCCTCTTTACTCCATCCCTGCTCTGCTGAACAACGGCCATATATCTTCCTCATAAGCTGATGACAGATCGATTAATCTAGTGAGCTGGATCCCTCTGCAGTGAGAGCATCCGCTTGATAATGAATCGCTGATAAATCACCCCAGAGATCTCCCACCACGACTGAGTAAAGTCGTTTGGTTTAATGGCTGTGCATACCTGTGGTGTGGTCGGTATTAGTTGATCAGTTTGAAATGCTGATCTGGGGCCAGTTTGTGTTCAGTTCTCTGTAAAGGTTAAGTGCAGTGACAGCACAAGCTTTATTTGAGCATCTCTGTGTTTTAAACGATAAGAAAAAAGCATTAGGAACTCTGCTGGGGTAACAGTTAACAAACACTGTGATCGAGACTGCAGAGTGCAGAGCACGATGATGATGCACACATGTGAACTGCAAGATCTGGGATAAAAATTTCAGTTCTAACTGCACTGGCCACAACCACTTGTGCAAATTTCAACCACAACCATAACTTTACCCTCGCTTCTGCTTGAAGCCGAGTTTAAAGCAAACGCAGAAATCAGTTAGGGATCATTAAAATGCTTTATCCGTCCCAGCTGCTTGTGAATTCAGCATAAAGGGAGAGGAAGGCGAACAATGAAAAGGAAGAAATTGAAAGATGGGGAAGATATAACCCCTAACTGAATACATAATGAATACCATGTTAGCAAACACACACACACACACACACACCCACATCAGGTCCATCACAATATTGGCACCGCCTCTCTCTGTGTGCGTGTGTGTGTGTGTGTGTGTGTATCAGACAGGGGAGGTGCATACACTGCTGCTCCAGAGTTCCATTGCTTTCATCTGCGTGGGTGGGAGATGCAAGATATTCAGTCCTGGCACAACGACAACAACGCACTGCCTAAATGTTGGCTTCCCATTAGCCAGGAGTATTTCTTCGTTTTGGCAACAGCTTTAGGTCCTTTTTGGCCTGATGAGTCATCGAAAGGCCTTGTAAAAACAGTAAAACTCATGCAACTGACATTATAATTTATTTTAATAATGGGTAATTAATCAGTGCTAATTTGCTCAGCTTGTTTTCCCATTCAACCAAATAGCCTGAATAGCAACCAAATGGCGGAGTGACATACTGCAGCGAGAGGAAGTTGTTTGAGGACCATTATATATGATTAGTCCTGGAGGGAGTGAAATGCTGTGGTCAAACCTGAGGAGATCCAAACCTGGATAGAAACTAGAAGATGGGTTCAAGATTTGAAAGAGAAACTGTTTGCTCCCTAATTCAGTATTGGTAGACACATCCCCTCATATATATTCATATATATATATATATATATTAATATTAATTAATATAATAATATTTTTTGTGGACTATTACAGTGGACATTAATGACAGTGAGTAGCCTTAATTAACATTAAGCCTTAATGACAGTGAGTAAACTGACTGATAAACTACAGTGACAGCTGTATTCAGTTTGTAATGTACTTAAGTAGTTTTTAGACAAGGCTGTTGGACAATAAGACAAATTTAATCTATCAACTGAGTTGACTGACAATCAGTACACTACAATAATAAAATAACATAATTTACTGCCACTTTTAATATAAGATACTTACATTCATGTATTTTTAAAAAGATACATTTGAGATTTATAACATTTAACAGGAACTGACAAAGGAACATGGAGGGATGACTGGACAAAGTGAAGCGATAAATAGGACTGGCTGGTGGATTAAGAGCTAAGGTGATAAAAACAAACAGGAGTAGACAGAGACAGATAGGGGAGGAGAGGTATGGCACCCTGCTGGTTTAGGGTTATGTTTATACAGCTTTTGGCCATGATCCAAACCCATGTGGCTAATAGCTGCAGTGACGTGGCTCCGAATGGCAGAGGACACAGGGAGCCTCACATCCCCCCAACACATCCTTTCATCCGCGATTCGAGACCCCCATATTAGTCAGAGCTTTCCGCTCGCTTGCACAATGCATGAGTGACCAAATGTGCCCTTAAACCATCCAGCAGGTTCTACCAACTCAACTGGTGTCTATTTCCTGTTGCCCACCATGTTTTTTCCTTTTAAAACTTTCAGTACATTTTACCCCAACCATACTCTTTACTTTGGTATTAGTGAAAAAGAACTTTAACAGAATTTATTTACTTATTACTTTTGGTGGAAACATGAGATCAGGAAATGACAGAGGTGAATAGAGAACACACTGGGTTGATGATGTTTGGCTCTGCTGAGACGTACAACTTGCATCAAAGTGTGTGTGTGTGTGTGTGTGTGTGTGTGTGTGTGTGTGTGTGTGTGTGTGTGTGTGTGTGTGTTAAAATGCGAGAGAAAAGGCAAAAAAGCTCACAAAATGTCAGACAGGCAGTTGGCAGGACACACGAAAACAGGCTCCTGTTTTTGAGTCAAGCTGACTCATGCCACCTTATGCAAACAAGGAGCACAGACCAGAGCCTTGTTCTTATGTGCGCACACACACACACACACACACACACACAAAACGCAATACGAGCAAATCAACATCTCAAAGCCCTAAACAGCCTCTCTACTTTCTGCTGCGTCTCTGTTTGCCTTTACCAGTGAACTATTGCAAAACTGAAGCCCCTTTCTGCCAGTTAAAAAAAAGGGAGCAAGTTTACTGAGTCATCTGACCAATAAAATTAATGTGAAAATGCCTATGAAGGCATAACCACAAAAGAAATGTCAATCAAATCAAAGAGAAGGCAGCCATAGAAAGAAACACATTAAGTGCAGACAAATAGAGTCTTCTGATCAAATTCTATCAAAAGATAGAAAGTAAAGTTTTTAAAAAGTGTCAGGCAAACAAATCCAACAAGTCAAAAGACTAAACAAAGCACACAAAAACATCTACAGAGCACAGGTAAGACACAGGTAGCAAGTTGGAATTAAATAGCCACTAACTAATCAGAGCAAACAAGGATCAGCTGTGCTCACAAACAAAGACAGGAAGTAGACGGGTGGAGTCAGAAGCACATGTCAAACCAAAACAACAACAGAAAACACATGATATGATGCTACATTGTCAATCGGTAAAGCAAAGCACATGTTACAAGGACCTAAACAAAGTTTGTGACTAAAAGAAAAAAAATGACATCCCATCACGATGGTGGGAGTGTGCGATCGCAGAAATTCAAAAAACTCTGGTTCAGATGACGTCAATGCAAGAAATACAGCAACACAGCAAAGTGTGGAGGGAGGTGGGGGGTCAGGAGACGGGCAGCAGTGTGGTTTGGGGTAATAGCCTGGAGACTGTTTAGGTCATAACGCTCTTATTGCCATGACAACCTCAAAGACTATTTCCTCTTAGCGCCTGTTGTTCTTGTGTAGCTGCCCACCTGCTGTCGCATGTCCCCCTCGAGGAGAAGAAATCTTTCAAACACAGTCAGAGTGCAGCACATCGCAGCTCTCCACCAAAAACACCACAATCGCAAAAACACTGTTTTCCAAGGCAAGATCACAGACCTCTCGTGTGTTTTGGTTCATGTGTGAAAAAGAAACGTGAAATTGAACCCTCACTGTGTTTTACTGCGGCAGTTTCCTGCACGCAGTTTATAGAATGGCCTCCAGGAGTTACAGAGAAAACAGTGGCCCTTAAAGGGTTAGTACATGAAAATCCTAAAAAAAAAAAAAGAAATCTCAAATATTTTTAATGGTTTATAGTGAACCCTGCTAAGATAGTATGTCTCAAGGAATAGCAACGTCTGTCCAAACTATATAACCTTTAACATAACCTTTGAATGGATTGCCAAGAAATTCTTTTCAGACATTTACACTACTTTGGTGAGCCCTTAGCTTCTCTTTCAACACTACCGAAAATGAACGTTTACATTCACCCAGTGAAATATCACAACAATTTTTGCACAGACATTAATGGTGCATGATGTGTCCCTGTGACTTTTAATCGAGTGCCACCATGATGTCCACATTTATGATGACACGTCTACTTGATGGACTGCTGGGAATTTTGGTCCATGATTCCCCCACAGGATAAAGTGAATGAACTTAGTGACCTCACTAAGCAAAGTTACTAAAGCAAGAAGAAAAAATAAACATCATACTTGCTTAACATCAGCCTGTTAGCACTGTCATTGAAAGAACATTAATGTGACGGTGTTAGCATCTACCTCCCACGTCTGCAGTGCTTATCTCCTCACAGAGCCATGAACACAGCTGTAAACTTTTATTCAGCGTGATTTCTTTAGGAGCATGTAAAGTTAATAACAAATAATTACAAACCTATTTTTCTAAACTCATCTTCTCATTCAAATAATCGTCTTTGGGAGGCGGGAAAAGTCTGAGCGAATCTCGAATCCTGAGTAAAAACAATTAAAACAATCTGCAAAATTTTGGGCAAATGGATTCAGGTGGGATCTGCCCCATATAAAACACTGATACTGTTCTAACGCTGCTGAGATTACACGCATCTCACTCAGTCCTGGAACTGAGACAGGGACTGAACATCTGAACTTCTGACTTGATGAATCACAGGCCTTACTCCATTATCAGCCTAATGGAGGCTGGAGAGCCACCAGCAGACTGCAGCTATCTCTGTGTCAAATCTGTTGGTGTGGCAGGTGGGAATGAGTCTGTTCGCAGTTGGCGGCCTTGCGCTGGTTGTCCCATTAGATTGGATGGTTTCAGCAGAGGCGGGCAGCTCTGCAGTCAGCTGGTAATGATGTCCTCTCACACACTGCACCCTGTGGATAATGGCTTTGGCGCGGACGGCGTCGTCTGCGCATCTGAGTCCAGGGTGCAATCATCTGAACAACCTTGTCTAGTCATCTTGCCCCGATTCTTAGCTGCCACGGATAAGTCGGCGTAGCATGTAGCTCATTTCACACTGTGATTCTCTTTCACCTATCTGGATCTGCCAGCTGCCAGATTGAGTTTAGAGGAACACAATTAAGTTTTTTTTTGTCTCAGATGTGATGAGAACTTGGATTGGGTAACTTTTCTCCTCTCTTTTAATGGCAGGAGTTAAATGCAGCGTCAGATCGCGCTCTTTAACAATATGATTTACAGCACGATGATACATGCTCCTCTTGATGGAACCTAATCACCTAATCGTTCTGACGCTATTTACCCCACCTTAAATCTCTATCTCCAAAACATTTTGGGAAAAAGCTAGACTGTGCCGTGGCTGATAATGGCTCCACGTCTGTCAGTGCTCTCCATATGAATTTCCCATGTGCCCTGTCTGTGTGACAGTGAGGAACAGCGCCACAGTGTCAGCTGCTTCATGGACGAGGACATCATGAAGGCCTGAGAGCCGTACAGCTCAATTACACAGCACCACTCTCCCTGTACTACTAAAGACAGATTGACTGGTTGGATAGAGATATTTAAAGGTGCTCTCTCTCTCTCACACACACACACACACACACACGCACATACACACAACCTTGCCCAGTGCATCGAGTTGTCAGTTCAGGCTGACTGAATTTGTGTCGTTTTGTGTGTGCATGTGTTTGCGTGCGCCTGTGTGTAAGTGTTTCCTCTGTCGTGGCCTGCAGTGGACGCCGCTGACCTGCTCGGAAGGAGCGAGGAGAAGAAGGGGAGTGGAGAAGCCAATTAAAGGAAAGATCACTTGTGTGTCTGCTGGAGTGTCTCTGAGAGCCTCTCACGGTTAACCTTTCCAGCTGTAGAGTGAGGAAACGAGAGAGGAACGAGGGAGAGGATGGAGAGGAAAAACCGGCCAGGGAGATCAGGCGTTTCGACTTTAATGGTCCCTCAGTGTTGGAGTGAAACTGGTTAATTTGCCTTTCCTTCTCCGGGTGCTGCAGGGTTTAGCTTCTGTCAAGGAAGCGTTACGCAAAGAACTTATGCAGGAATAATAGAGGCCACGTGGACGTGCTGCCGGGAAGTGTTGCTCTGTGGAGGTGAAAGGTTTTTCCTTTTTAGATGGAGGCTGAGTTGTGTTTACATTCTTCAATCGCAAACGTCGTCACTTCTGTTTGAGCTGCCGTTTGCCGTTGTGATGATATGTGTGAGAAAGCAGAGGTGGTGTTCGCATTTGCGACCGTCGGTGCCGACAACACAAATTGAGTTTAAATTAATGGATATGTGTGTGTGTGTGTGTGTGTGTGTGTGTGTGTGTGTGTGTGACAGACAGAGAGGGAGATTGGGTTGCAGGGTGCGACTGACAGTGTGTGGCAGCATAAATTGGGGTTAAATTAATGCAATGCAGATCTGCCTCTGTGCTCTGACCCTCATCAGGGCACAGATGAGCTGTGTGTCTCAATTAACCTCGGCAGCACACAGGCAGCATGCATACAAACATGTACACACACACATCAGGATGCTGCCACCAGCTCGGAGCTGATGCACAACATACAATTAAGCCAAAAGCGAGACGCTCATCAACCTTAACCTAAAACCTGTGCATTAAAAACTTCTACAACTCAGTGGGTTGTCAGGCCTCTCCTCTCTCCTCTCTCCTCTCTCCTCTCTCCTCTCTCCTCTCTAATTGTATGCATGGGATGTAGATCCCCGCAGTGCTGCCAGAATGATTGCAATTATAGGGAATCCCTCGTTCTACCCCCTTTACTACTCATCAAACTCACACACACACACACACACATGCACACACGCACACACACACTTTTACAATACTCTCTCATCCACTGAAGGCTGCTACTGGTAGGAAGCAGCACCACCCTGGTCCTAATCAGACGAGGGAGTCACAAATATTTTTCTCCTCCTCCTCCATCCTCCTTTCATTGGATCATCCCTTTCTCCACCTCTCTGGCTCCACAGCAGTCTGAACGGAAAAGCCAGAAACATAAAAAACATACACCCGACAGGTTTGAGTATAATCCGATGCTAGAATAAAGAGTAAAGTAGAATATTCATTTGTCAATAGAAAGCATTGTATTGTTGTCCTGTTGCAGTAGGTGTGGAGACTGTTCTCTGTGTTGCAGTTGTTGTTCTAATCTGAGTTCAACAGTGCACACTACCTACATGCATTATCAGAATCCATATTATGGCCAGCTGTGTGGCACACGGACCATGTGTGTCTTAGGTCAAAAGAAAAGACACTGCTCCTCCTGATGGCAAGAGGCAGCACTGCATGAGGCTTGGGCAAGTAAAGGTGAGAAAACATCATCAAGTCCATCTATGCAGGAAAGTAGGAAGTAGTCTTGTTTGATGTACCTGAGCATTGTGTTTAAGCAGAAATGCATAATAATAATAACAATAATTATTATTATTGTTGTTGTTGTTGTAGAAATTATTAAAGGGCGGGGAATGGCAAAAAAAATTGTAAAACTTTCTGAATACATATATATTATTTATTATTTTATTTATTAGTGCATAGTAACAGGTTACATAGACAGTAGATCCATTTGCGTACTTCATTTCACAGTGGAAATAGCTGGGAGGAGGGCAGCAGAGAAAATGATTGCGGTGATCATGACACCTAATAGCGAGCGTGAAGCAGAGTGTGTGCTGGTATTGCTCTCTGCGTCTCTGTGTGGCTGGCCTGCCAACTGGCCCAGATGTTGGCTAATTAACACAAGTGTTAAAGACGCTCTTCATCTGGGTGATTAAATAATCAAATAATTAATTCATTAAGCAAGTGCTTGCACTGCTTCTTATGATCTCTGGCACACTGCCTGGCAGGGTGGAGGGGAGACGAGGAGCAAAAGGATGGGGAGCAGGCTGCTGAGAGACAAGAAAGGGTCAGACTGACAATAGAGGAGCATGACGTGTCTGCCAGAGGGGTGTATTTTCAGCCAAGACTGGCATCTGTCATGAATTCTATCCATTTTAAGCGAAAGAGAAAGACGGGGAAGGACTGCTATTTCCCCATTGTAGTCGAGCTGAAAGGCTTCATCAAACAGACAGACCACAGTGATGGTGGCTGGGAGATCTCATACCATAAAGTGGTCATAACTCCAAAACCCCAAACGCACACTTCAGCCTCTGTATTTATACGTTTCATTATCGTCCAAGGTAAATGAAATTAAACAAAAGCCAAATGCAGTGGAAGAAAAACTTTTCTCTCTCTCTCTCTCTCTCTCTCTCTCTCTGTGTGTGTGTGTGTGTGTGTGTGCGCGTGTGTGTGTGTGTGTGTATCATCTCTCATTACTTGGGGAGAACATTGCCTCGTGCTAACTCAGACTCAGTCCAGACAGATAGATGGAAGAGAGATATGAGCTGATGGCCAGCAGGGAGGAGAGACGGGGGGGGGGGGGGGGGGAACAACGGCGGGGGGGGGGGGGGGGGGGACATCAGCTGGGCAGGGTGGGGGTGGGGGTGGGTTACTGGTGGTTGCGGTCAGGATGGGTGTTGGTGGGGTAGCAGGCACCACCTTCATACAAAGCCATGTACCACATACCTGCACGCGCGCACACACACGCACACACACACACACACACACACGCACGTCCAGGCTTCCGCAGCCCCCATTTTAAACACTCCTTTAGCCATAATCATTTTCATATAATTCACTTTCATACAATTCCTTCTCCTAATCATTATCAGGCCCACTAACGTCTTAATGACTTCATAAATTTAAGCTATAAAAAGTAATGGAGAAAGACAAATGAGATAATTAGGAATAAATCTTAGTGGAAAGCCATTTATCAAAACATGGAGAGGCCCTGAATATTCCCCACCATTAGGCTCTGCTGTAATTAACACGGGCTCTCAGTTATGAAGGAAACCTGGTAGCAGAGATATTAAGATCCAAAAGCCTCACTGTTATTAAATTGACCGATGAATCTGCGACGTATAATATGATGTGGATTATTAGGATCCTTTTTAATTAAAAAGAGCGTTAAGATTTTTTTTTTATATTTAAATTTTTAACGCTTTAATGGTGGCTTGA
Source organism: Trinectes maculatus (assembly GCA_016785345.1). Lineage (NCBI taxonomy): Eukaryota > Metazoa > Chordata > Actinopteri > Pleuronectiformes > Achiridae > Trinectes > Trinectes maculatus. Next base: position 28,933 of record JAFBJQ010003099.1, read on the forward strand.
ACTCATCTCTCTGTGGTTATGGGGCAATGAGACGAAGAGAGAGATTGAAAGAGAGGAAGAGAATGAAACGGAGAGAAAGAAAGAGTGAATATGTGTGGAGGGGGGGGCAGAGAGGGAGCGCAGCAGTGGAGAGAAAAGCAATCTCTCACACTCATACTTACGTACTCTTCCTTGGTGGACTGTGTAAGTACATGAGAGAAAATGGTATTCTAATTTAACAAACTTCTAACTAATGCATATGTGGACTAATGCATATACAGACAAGGCACTATTAATTCTTATTATCTTTAAAAGTGTAAAATGTAATGTAATGGTTTGCTCTGATTAGTGAGAGCGAGAATCACAGGCAGTGTTTCTTTTAAATTAAAAGCTATTTTTCTACAAGTTCCTTGCTCACACACACACACACACACACGCACACACACACACACACACACACACACACACACACACAACACACACGACACATACACATGACACATACACACACAAGACTTTTCTCCTTTGTCCTCTAAGAACAGACAGCCACCACACTCTCAAAAGGATGTCATCGCAAAAGTCAGGGATTTTCTCTCTTTTTCTTTTTTTTGTCTCTTGACCTTCAATCTGGTTCTGCTTCCTGAACAATGGCCTCCCTTTAAGATTCATTCAATCTCCATTGATTTTCATTTCAGTCTATTTAAAATGCTCCAACTCTTTCTGCTACTCATTTTAAAATGGTAATACAAATGTACTTGACAAGATAGCAATGCATAGTCAAAATCATATCATCCATATCAACATTTATCAACATGTATGACACCGTAAAACCTTGTCAAATTGCAGACTTGCAACTGGGATAAATATAAATATATATTTAACAATCAATAATTGCAGTGTGTTTGATTGCTGTGAAGCATTGCCTGCAGATAAAATGCCAGAATTTATTATATATAATTTCAATGCTTCGTGAAAAAAAAGCAAAAATGCAAATTCCTATATGATGCTCTGTCTTGCGGTTTGTGCACACGGCAATGAAATGTAAAGCTGAAGCCTCGCAGAAAGAGACTGTCTCACTGGGAATAGAGAAGACGCTTTAGTTAGTGCAGGCTTTAACATATAGAATCTGTAAAATGCTTGTGAGGGGAACATACTCTGCTCCCGTATGCAAATTATCTTCATATAAATGACATGCCATCCTCCAATCACTGACCAATTAATGACCTTCGGGGGCATCTAGTGACACATCAACGGCACTAATTTATATTTGACAGGTCCCCTGGTGCATGCTGGCAAAGTTTGTATGTGTGTGTGTGTGGAGGGGGGGTGCCCTTTGCACCAGTTGAGCTCATTACCATGGAAACCCAGTTTGCCGATGTGTGGTTTTATGACACTGAAGCCATAATCCTAATCACAATTTGTGGCCTTTGTTTTTGTTTTGTTTTTTCTATTTAAATATTATCCAACTCACATGTTGTCCATCATCCTACTCCAGTGATACTACAGCCTGATCTCTGCCACTATCTGCACTACATCAACTCCATCAGCTTCTCTTCTATTCCATCAATCAATGTAGTTAGTACATCTCTCTGTGCCTGTCTCTAGTGTGTGTGTGTGTGTGTGTGTCTGTGTGTGTGTCTGTGTGTGTGTCTGTGTGTGTGTGTGAGTCTCATTCGCTGCCTAACTGCCTTATCAGACTTCCGCACCAGCAGCTCTCATTAGAACATTAATTGAAAAAGTGTAATTAATCCTGAGAGGTGGCGAGACTGGACTCTGGCCAGAGACAGAAACAGAGACAGAGAGAGGTGGTCGGAGAGCCGGGGGTTTTAATATGACCCAACACTGCCCCCTGTTGTTGCCTCACTAAGCACCTGCTCCTCTCTGGTGACTCCCATCCTCATCTCATTAATGACACCTATAATTTTTCACAAATGTCACCCTTACATCTTTTTTATATTTTGGGTTGTGTTGTTTTCTAACGAGTAAGGCACACAGAGGGAATCATTTCACTGCAATGCTCTAACAAGTATGATGCTCATTGTTGAAAATAAGTCAACGTGTGTCTACTTTAATGTGTATAATTTGTGAGACAAATATTCATTATCTTGTCAATTATGGTTTTACTTTTTTGTTTGTTTGTTTTTTGATGATAACAATGGTAAAACAAAAAAAGGCAAATGCAAATAAAGAAATAAATTTGCATAGCTAAAGCTCATTTTCTGTTGCACACTGGGGTATCAAATTTAACTGATTACAGTAAATGTCAATATGTAAATGTAAAAATAAATAGTCTAATATAATGATCATTCTGGATCAAATACAGAACAAGGAGCATTGTAAATTTGATATTAAAACATTTTTTAAAAAGGAGAAAACTGGGATTTGTGCCCACCTGGGTTTATTAATATAAAATATACTTTTCTGATATTGATACTTAATTAAAAACAGACAAACGAGCACTGTAGAATGAGAAAGAGTGGGTCTTGTTCTGATTCCTCTGCACCCCCTGTGGAGCGGAGGAGGATGCAGAGCTGAAGGAGAAGGCAAAAGGCGCTCTATTATTCTAATCCTTGGTTGTGTCTCGGTGACCTTTGGAGGGCTGATTGTTTCTCATTCAGGAGTGTGAGGTGTGATCTTCCCACCCGTTTGATCCCACTCACCTGACCTTTGTAAATTGGCTGTTAAGCATATCGCAACTTGACCCCCATGCCTCACACACGGCCTGTTAATAGACACAAACCAAGCAACCACACCCTCATAAGTATTTAGGCTCTTGGACACACACACACACACACATAGAGACACAGCGCTGCACTCGCTCCTTCTAAAATAATTTCTCTGCTAATTCAGACTCTTGTTTCTTGGTGTGAAAGGAAGGGGGGGGGGCGTCAGAATTTTTTATGGGTAATGTTTTTCATGTCTTTTTTCCTTTTTTATGTCGCAACCGGACACATTTTGGCTACAGAATGATTTATATGCATTTGCATGCCTTCAAAAGAAAAAAAGAAGATGGGGGGGAAAAAATATATAATAAAATTGTCCGCGGCGCCGATCACCTTTTCTTGACTTGGTTAATGAGTGGCAGAGCTGAATGGCAGCGAGGTGATTTTCCATCAGACTGATGAGAGGAGAATTAAAGCCCACAGCTTGGGGTCTGCAGCACCATTACAGAATGAAGACGGTCTGAATTCATTCAGCCTGGCCACGATTCTAATTAACAACTCAATCCCACACAGCCAAAGAGAGAGGGGGAGGGGGGTGGAGGGGGGAGATCCTGTATTGTGTGTGGAAGCTGTGTTCTGTTCTGGGGAAATGTCAAAAAAATTGCTTTGGATTTAATCACACACTATAGCCGAAGTATAATTTCGCACACGCCAACCTCTTGCTATTTGTTTGTCGCCATTTTCTACTTTCACAAAGCCCCGCGTCTCATCCACCACCTCCTGAACTGATCCTGCTCCGTGTCGTCCGCCACGCGTCCCGTGGTTCTGTAAAGCTGCGGCCTTATGGGGGACATTTTGCTGGATTAAAAGGATGATTTCATTAGCCGCCACGGGTGTCAGCTTTCATTCCAGGGATTAAATCCTGCAGATTAGAGGCCAGGACTATTCCTCGGCATCTCATTAATATCTAATAGTGCAGGAAATGTAATTTGGAAAGCCCGTCTTTCTGATTACTAAGCAAATGTGTGCTTTGCTCTTTAAGACCATAAATTGGGCTTTGAACACTGTCTCAGTCCAGGGTTTAGCCCTCATCCCCAGGCAGGGTCACACAGGAAGTCTCCCTTACAGCCAGTCCAACTCAGGAAGGTCAAAGTCAGCGACAACTTTTATCTTGCTCCAAGCAGTGTTGATCAGTTTTCACCAAAGTACCAACCGAAAAGACCAGAACTTCTGTGTCCATGAAGCATTTCAGAAGCTGTACTAGGTCATTTCACTCTCTCTCTCTCTCTCTCTCTCCCTCTCTCTCTCTCTCTCTCTCGTGGTCTCTAGGGGGAGCATGTTCTGTGCTGTGACTTTAGCAGCAGTGAGGATGCCTGCTTCCTCTTTGTCCCCTCGCAGAGCGCTGTCCCGTCTCGGCCGGGGCCCGTCCCCACAGAGCCCTGCTCCGAGTGCCGTGTGCCTCCTGTCAGTCACAGAGCCCCTCAGCAGCCTCCCTCACTGATGAAGTATGGACAATGGAGAACAAGGTGGGCGCAAGGGGAGCCGGCCGACTTAATGAGCCAATTTCTCAGATAATAAGATTGGTGGATATGCTAATATTTCTACCTTAAGGAGATAATTATGATGTAGAAGATAGAATATTTTATCTTAAAGCGACAGTACGTTGGTCCCAAACCAATGTAAGTGAGTTTTTTTGCTCTTACGGAGAGGAGGGGAGGTGTCGGGGAGAGGGGGGGTGGGGGTGATGTTCAGTTTTCTGTTCGAGCTGTGGGACAGTAGGAAACAGTAGGCAAACAATGCCAGCAGAGCCTTGACGCTTTTAGTTTGTCATGTGTTTTTGGGCTTTGCCTTTGATCACGCTGAGCGTTTGACACGAGGAGGAGAGGCAGGGGACTTTCAGCCTTCATAAATATTTATCTCATCACTGCGGGCGAAAGAAATCACAGAAGAAAGGATAAGGAGCTATCAATTGATCTTTATTGTTAATTGACCCAAAAGTATATGCTTGAAAACCGAACAACAAAAACAGTGTTCATCGTCTGCTCTCGCTGCCCGCACCCCCCCCCACCCCCCACCCCCCCACTTGTGTCTTAGTTTCTGACACAAACTTGGTCAACTTTTTTTTCTTATTATTTCTGTCCTGGGGCTCTTGTAATAACTCGCTGGTAATTTTGTTTTTGTGTTTAATTTTCTTATCGACACAAATCCCCACCACCACCACCTCACCCTACCCCACCCCAATTCCCCAAATGGAACATGCTCCGCCACCTTGATGTGTATAACTAGAGGTTAAATGATAAAATGTGTTATTGAAATGTAGGCCTGCTGATTATGGCTGCAGTTCGTGGCCCATTCCAAATAGCCAGGGGCAGACAGGAGGAGAGATAGGGACCGTGTGGGTTAACAGTTTAATAAAGGGGGAGGGAGAGAGAGGGACTGAGTACTGCTCCTCTCTCTCTCTCTCTCTCTCTCTGTGTGTGTGTGCACTGTATTTTACTGTTTTAATTAGGCCATAACAAGCTCAATCATAATTAAGAGCTCAGCTGGACCAGAAAACAAGTTGGCCATTATAGCCCTGACCATCCCAGGTCGCCCACAGCAGCTGCTTCGCCGCAGCACATCTTCCAGACAGATGCTCACATATGGAAGTGTGACAGTTTGGAGGAATCTCCCCTGCTTCAACTTCGCCTGAGAACTTCAACTCTTTGAAAAACGTACGACTTTACAGTGCTGCAGCAGCCTGCGCAAATATTTTGACAAAAAAAAGTTTTTACAATACCTCAGGTTTTCCACCAGCCGTAGGTTAATCTAACACACACACACACACACACACATACACACACACACACACACATACACACACACACACACTTATGGAGGTGTGTTGTTACGTAGAAGACTCTGCGGTGACAGGTATCCCCCAGGTGTTTTGTTTCACAGAAACACTTTATTTTCTTTGTTCCTTAAAAAAAAGTGCAAACTGAGAGTGACAGCATGATGGCCCTTTTTTTTCTTTTTTTTTTTTTACAGAACACACACGCGCGCACACTCACACAGAGACTCGCGCACACAAATCTCTTTATCAGACTGATGAATGTGAGCAGCTCCCTCACCTCCTCTCAGTGAGCGCTGCTGCCTATTGTGCTTCCCTCCGGTGCCAGTGATGCCTAATAGAATTCATGTATATGTAAAGATTCTTGCATCCTATTACATACAATAAACTGCTTGCTTTATCCGTGGTAGCACCTGGTGAGTGGCACAATCTGCCAAACACACCCTATTCAAATCAAATTTATTTAGTTAGTCCTCCATTCAAACCCACTCATGTAAGCTATCATGTTACACTCTGAACTGAATAACTACAGGCAGGAATCTAATTCATTTTGGATTCACAGCCTCCGCCGCACCCGGCCCACTTACAGGCGTGTATCAGTAAATTGTCAATTGCAGATGCTCTGCCACGCGACATTACAATGCAAACAAGGTTAGTTTTCAAACACCTGATTTGAATAAGCTCAACAAGGAAACATATCAGGCGGCGCTGCTTCAGTGGTCTTTGTATGGCTTCCAGCGGAGGCGAGGGAGGGAGCATGCAGAGGAGGCGCGGGGTGATGGCGCGCTGATAGCGCCAGAGCAACGGCAGTTAATTTGAATATGGCACCTCAAGCCACAATGATTATTATCATCACCAAATCAAGGAAATAAATGAGAAGTGGGGCTCCAAAAATAGCGTTCGGAGCCTTTTGTGCATAGCAGGTAGGCCCAGTGGGGGTGGCGGGGGTGGGATGGTGGGGGTGTTCGCTGGCTCATTATCCAGGGCTGGGCTGGGGGAACGGAGGGATCGAGAGAGAAATTGCATTAATGTGACCACAGACACTCTTTTCATAAGCATCCGCGCTCTCTGTCCGTCTCTCGCTCTCTCTCTATCACTGTCTCTCGCCCTCACTATATGCCCTGTTTAATTTGAGTGCCAGCAGGAGGTAATTTAGCCATGCTGCTGTCACCTGCAATGAGGCCAGAGATATGGGCGAGAAAGGTGAGAACAGATTGAAACTAGTGATGCTTGAGACCTTTCCTTTCACCCACCTCGCCCCTCTTTCCATCCCCACCATCCTGTCATCTCCATCTCTCTCTCTCTATGTCCTCAGAAACGCTAATAGCCCTCTTTCGGTCGCCCTTTCTTCTATTCCAGCACACATATCATGCATCGCTCTCATCCCTGGCTTGTCCCTGAATGCTCATGCCACCATCCACTCTGCCTCCCATGTCAGCCTGTCTCCTTTCAGGCCACTGTCCACTTCGTTTCTCCAGCCTACCTGTCTGTCCCCTGTCCCCCTGTCTGTCTCTCCATCTGTCTGAGGGTACAGGAGATGCTGCTGATGAGTCATCCTGGCAGCTCTTTGATTCATGCTGCTCCAGGCTCTCATCTCCCCAGAGAAATTACCAGTCATTTTAATCGGACCCACGTCTCTAATTCATTACACAACCCCATCCTGGCACATGTATGGACACACACACACACACACACACATACACGCACGTATGCACACACACACACACTGTAAAGACCTCTCAGTCAGATAGCTACCTTCACATAGTCACCTTCGTCTTTGGAGTCAAACGGCACTTAACATCCCTGTCAGTCACACATATTCAGAGGAGAGCTGAAGGAGAGAAGTGGAGAGGGGGAATAAGGCGGGGGGAGTATTTAGCCTGCAACTCATTTCTCATCACTTTCCCACACCGTCTATTAGTTCTCCACTTAGTCCTCACCTCTATACCATCTGTTCTTATCTGTCTGCCTTCCTAAATGGGTTCCATGCTTCTCTTCTCAAATCCCATCATCCAATTCCTTCTTCTCTTTCCTGCCAAGGTTCACTTTGGACTGGATACAGTCTCAGGAAAGTTGAAGGTGGGAGGTTTGGATTGCAATAAATCAATAGTGTAATAATTTGGGGACAATAACAGTGTTTAGGACAAGGAGATGTACGTTTGACCTGTCACTTTAACAACATTAATAATAGCTGCATATCATTTATTTGCACGAGCTTCAATTGTGCCTGCTCACTCAAGCACATTTAAATAGAACAGGGCTACCATGAATGTTATTAGTCGCATCTGTGCTTTCTCTGCTATGAAAATGAGTGTCTGCTGTGAGAGGTATATACATTTTTGAGTCCCTAAAAACTGATTTGCACATAATTCTCCATCGAGTTATTTATGTCTTGCAGTTAAATGTCTGTTAATATAAATAAATTTGGTTAGATTATTGCTAGTCATCAGAAATAAGCCCAGTAATTCAAGATTTGCAAATGTAATCATTAATCATCAACTCTAACATGTAAATGTTAGAAAATAGTCCATCAAAATACTGAAATCCAGACCTTTAAATCATGTTTTCAGTCAAGTATTAACAATTCAAAAGACAAAGATATGAGGACACAAACATGTTTGTGAATGTGGAGCAAGCAAAGAACTATCAGTTGTGCATGATAATAAATAATTAAGTTATTCTAAAAATAGCTGTAATCAGGAAAAAACACAGTTAGTTCTCATTATAACTTTATAGATGGATTCAAAGAAGATTAATAGATTAAAAGAAACTTTTCATTCACCTTCAATATGTTAGGGTAATAGTAGAGAAGGAACCACTTTCAGACAACACAGTTCAAAAAGCAGAGTGGTTCCCCAGCAAGATCCAATGGCAGAAATAACATGCAGGTAAACAGTCAGAAAATACAAAAAAGGAAGCAGAGCTCAAAGTATAAGTTTCCAAAAGATTCAGAACACAGGCAGGACACAAATAACTGGCTGGCACAATCTGGCACAAACTGATCAGCATGCTGGGCTTAAACAGCCACTAAGTAATCAGAGAAACAAAGATCAGGTGTGTTCACAAAATGGACAGAAGCAAAGACAGGAAGTAGGAGGGTGGAGTCAGAAGCACATGTCAAACCAAAACAAAAACAGACAGCACATGACACCACGGGCCTATTCCATAAAGCAGGATTACCAAATAAGCCAGGCTTATTTTAGAGTGGATCTAATGGAAAATTAGAGTGGATCCACTGGACAACATAGTCAAAATGTAAACAAAAGCACAAAAAGAACCGGAACAGCAGAATCACTTACAGTTCCTCTTCTTATGGTTGCCTCCTGGCGTCTTAACTGGAGGAACTGGATGAGTCTTTAGAAAGTCCTTAACAAGGGTGTGCTTCAAAATGTCCTGAGATGGAACCAGCAGCTCTCTTTGCTGCAATGTCTGGCTGAGGTCCCATTGAATTCCCACAACAACACAGTAATCTGGGAGGATATTCATCAGCTCCAGGCATTCAGGTATACCAGGAATAGGAAAAATGTGAGAGAGGGTGTCTGGTTAGCCGTTGTTGGATCTGGGTTGAAAAGACAGAGTGAAGTTGAATCTGGAAAAGAAGAGTGACCAGGGTTGACAGGGATATAAATGTTTGTCAGTGCGAATGTACTCAAGATTCTTGATACGTCCATACCAGTTACGGCATCTTTGACTACTCAAGCCTGTGCCGGCATCTTTGGCATCAAGCCTGTGTCAGCAATTCTCTCTGCCAACGTCATTGTTGCACTCTGATTTAGTAAAG
>JAFBJQ010003099.1:41535-99703 GCA_016785345.1 Trinectes maculatus
CACACACACACACACACACACACACACACACACACACTTCTCGTGACGAACTGCTGGGTTAAATCCAGGGTGATACTGGATAGGGATTACTCTGCTTGAGGGTGTTTCTCTAATTACAGTCTTGGTAAATAAAAATTAAATTGTAGTGGCTACTTGCAGATCGTTATCATTACACATACATACACACAAACACACTCATCAGTGTGTGTATGTTACATAATGTTGGTTTACTGGGAGCCAAAGGTAAGCAGCCATGACAGCTTAAAGGCCAGATGGGCAGTTAGTTGATGGGAGGAGAGTGAAGGGTAGGGTCAGAGGAGAAGGGGCCGTCTTGTTGGCGCTAGCTGTGACAAAGGAAGAGGCTTCTCCTGGCTTTAATTGGCTCTTTGCATAGAGGAGAGGTTCATGGTGTGTCAGACTTTTCCCCCCATCCTCTCTTTTTCCTCTCCCTCTCCGCTGTCTCCCGCTTTCTCTCTTTGCCGGGGGGGAGCTGTGATGGGTCACTGATCAGGAACAGTCCCTCTCATTTTAACTGATGTTTTTTTTTTTTTAAATTTATTTCTATATGAACACATAGAAAGCCATTAAAAATGAAAAACACTTCTTGTTAAGTCTCCTAATTTCCCCCCCAAAAAACTCACTCCCCCCTCCCCCCGCGCTCATCCTCTTGCACCCCTCCACCAAACCTCCCTCTTTAAAGATTCCTGAGAGCAAACTAAGGTGTACAGTCGACAGCAGGCTCTAGTGATTAAGTGTTTTCATTGGTTAATTAGCCCCTACAGCAGTTCCACACAGACGAGGCAAACAAAGACCAACTCACCAAACGATCAAAGACACAGCCTGTCAGGAGGCTCAAACACTGTCTACACCTGTGGGACTGTCACACACACACACACACTCATCTATAGTGTTGTACCTGTGGGAGGGTCCCTCAGTGTCTGTCTCAACGCACACACCAGCAGCAACACACATACTGATCACACGTCGTACCTGTGGGAGATTCCCCCATGTCTCTTCTTCCTGAGCTAAAGTTTCACACACACACACACACATGTGTGTATGGGCACACACACAAGACACTTATTCTAAACACTTAATCAGTGCTGAAAAGAGGGCACGAGGAACAGAACAAGCATTTTTTTGTCATCCTATCTCCAGAGAATACAGATTTTTAAAAAAAGAAAGATACAGCAGACCTGTGTTAAACTCCTGTGGATGAGTTTACTCAAAGTGGGTTAAAAGGCACTTGATGACTCGTTATCAGAGAAGACTACTCTCTCTATCTGAGCCAGGAAACAACTCTGATGAATCTGCCGCAGCGACGTGAGAAAATACGCATTTATTTGGTATTAAAATTGCAAATAACAAACATGTTATATATAACGGTACAAAGAAAAACCTACTCTTTTAGTGACGCTTTAGATGGTATGTGATGCTGTTGCCTGTCATTCTATGAGTGACAGATGACAAATGATTTGTACATGGAACAAAAAGGAACAAACTAACGGGTTTAACTAAGATCACGCACACTGTCATTTCCTTAAAATACACTCATGTCCAGTACATAAACAACAATTATATGTGTGTGTCGGATCTCTGCTGCAGAGAAGGCACTGACTTGTTAAAAAAAAAAAAAAACAAAAGGAAGAAACTGACTCATGCGTCACTTCTTTTATGAAACGTCCATGAGTGGGAACGGTTGATAAGTCACTGACATTTCTCAGCAGGCTCATATGGCATTAGCTCCTCGAGTGCATTCGCTCCCTGAAATAATTTAGGGCAGTTCACCCCTTTTGTATAACAATGCATAAGATGCTGGTCAATTGCCTCAACGTCATCCGTGACAAACTAATGGTTTTAAATTTCTGATTATAAATGCTGTTGATGGACACCATAAAGGAAGGCGCATGCTAGGCAGAGCTGCCTCGTCGTCCGTCGCTGGCCTACAGCACTAAAGAGCAGTAATGGTTCTAATTCCAATAAAGAGAAAATCCAAGGTCACAGTGTGAACTTCCTCCCTATCAGAAGACCACAAAGACTGGCTGGAAGAGTGCATAATATCCTCACAGCTATTTTTACCCTCAAATTAAAATCTATGACATGTTGAAATGACTGCAGTGTGCAAGAGGGGTATTCAAAGCAGACACTAATGACGCTTATTAATGGCGTGAATGAAGTCTTGACAGGTCGTGTGTCATTCTGCACGCAATGCTCCACTGGCATAATGGCTAATGTAAGTGGGGATAATTATATATATTATGCCCTGTCTTATGGTATTTTGGCAGGAGTATGAGGAGCCAGGCAGTTAGAGAAGAGAGTGAAAGCGCTTGCTCTTTTTGAGACAGAGATGTGCACGCGTGTGTTTGTGTGTGCGGACATGCATGTGTGTGCGTGTGTCTGTGTTCACCGCCGCCCTCAGCAGTGGTCCAGGAGATGAATAATAGTAAGACAACAGCACCAAGCAGTGGCTGCACAAGATGCCTGCAAAAAGAGACCGACAGCAGATAAACAACATTTACAACGAGAGCTGCATTTAAACATTTTGGTGCAGGCAGCGATGTGACTGATGCAGAACCACTGAATGCTGAGTGTTTCAGGATGCTGTACACATTTTGTTTTAAAAAAAAAAAAAGAGGAGAGGGAAGGAGATGAATGGCTTTCTTTGACAGAACAAATGTGGTGCTCATTGGGGAAGTGATTAAGCATGTATGTATGTATGATGTATTGTAGTTTGCCTGCTCTGTCTTAGACAAGCAATGGCCATTAAATCCATGTTAGAGACCCTGAGATATGAGGAAGTACCTCATGGATCAGAAAGAAAAAGAAGAACCTGAAACCACTGGCAAGAATAAAAAGAAAAAGTAAAAAATCATATTATTATTATTATTATTGTTGTTGTTGTAGTTGTTACTATTATTATATTGGTGTTTTTAAAATTCCATAAGCTTATTTTATTGAAAACTTCAATTCAAGAAGCTGTAAAGCTGAAAAAACAAAAACATAAAGCTACATAAGAAGCAGGAGGGCAACAGTGTCTAGATAAAACAATGAAAGCATACAATGAAATTCAATCTTTCAAAGTCTATCTTCTATATGTTGTATATTTCTATATAACCTTAAGATGGCGATCACTGTTGTTGTTGCATAAAATATCTAGCACAGTCATGTTTTAATATTAATTTCAAACACAAAAGTGATTCATTATTAATTATCAATCACAAATAAAATAGAAGTGGACAGGATTTGCTTGGTGCACCTGCAGATGGCAGGTCTGGTGTTGGTGGTTGAGGTGGTTGAGGTTTGAGACAGGGGCAGCTGTGAGGGGCTGCGAGGGGCTGATGGAGGTGGCCATGGGCAGGGTGGGTGAGTGGATCTTAGTGGATCTCCTCTCTATGATGTTGGCGGGTGCGAGTTGGCTAATTGGAAGCCTGGCGGTAAAAGCTGTTCATTAATGCCTCTGCCTCTCGGTCCCCCTGCTCAAACACCTTGCCTCATTTATCTCCATATTTACCCCCCCTCCCCCCCAGTACCGGCACAGGACCACAGAACACAGCAAAGGTTCAACATGGAACGAGGGGGTAAAGTCAGGGAGATGGAGGGAGAGGGGGGAGGGGGCGGGAGGGGAGAGCGCGGCAGAGAAAGGGTAACTTATGCTCAGTGGGAATTAACAAAGCACTTAGTAATTAAATCTAAATTGACATTCTGGTAATTAGCCTCTTGATTAGGAGCAATAACACAATTAGCCAACCAGTCTTTGCTAATTGTTAATTAGTATAAGCAAAGTTATTGTGTGTGTGGCAGAGGGAGGCATGTAGAAGAACAAATGTTAATCTGTCTCTCTTTCAACAGCCGCGTCCCCGTCCTTTTTTCTTGCTGCCTCTCCATTGAGCTAGGAGGCAGGTTCACTGCCTTTCTCTTCACTGAGGCTGCATTCAGAGGCAGCAGTCAGTAATTAGCTAAAAGTCTTATCAAGGATATTATCAGAGCGAGGCTGAGCCGCGCTGGCACATCTCCATGTCTCTGCACCTTCGCCGATACATTCCTCTCCCCCGCCTGCTCTCTGTGAGGTGTCATATGAGGGGGGGTGAAGGGGGGGGGTGTATTTGTTCTGAATAAAGATGGGATGTGGATAAAATACAATCATAAAAGGAAAAAAAGAAGCCGCGGTGCTGGAGATGAATCTTAAGGAGATGTAATTCATCTAAAAGGTTTTAGTTTATGAGGAAGAGGAACAGAACAGCTCATTAAAGCCAGGCCGAGGAGACAGGACACAGGGAAATAGATGAACGGACAATAAAGATGTTCAGGAAGTGGGATTTACATGAGCCACAGGTGAAACATGGGTTATTTTCAATTAAGATGGACTTAGCAGAACAATAAATTTCATTTACACAGTCCTCCTACACCGGCCCTAAGTTAGTAAAGGCTAATTCCGCCAGCTTTTCAAAGACAAGCAGGAATGGCTTTTTTCCCCCATGAGGTTTGTTCCTTCACTTCCTCACTCTTCCATTCCTCCATAAACACAGCAGTGGCACCTCAGCAGTAAACATGACTGCAGCACTAATCTGCTTTAACTTGCCCAAATGGTCAATACACTGGTCGAGGGTGTGAAAGATACACAGCGGTAACAGCAGCGGCACTTTCACGCACATGCACAAATACACACGGCAACACACCCAGACAGACTAGTGCCCTGATAAACCCAGATGTGCTAGTGGGCATGTGTGTATGTGTGTGTGTGTGTGTGGATAAGAGCGTGTACCCAGTTCCAGATTAGCTGGTCTTCCCAACACAAATATTTGGCAGCAGGATGAGCTGTCTCAGGATGCACCCGAACATGAAATTAACCAGGAAAGGTGGAGGTGCAAGCAGAACTAAAGCAGCCCTGCTGAGACTGTGTGACCAAGAGGTGAAGGGGTAACTGCTCTGTGTCTCCTGTAGGGAGGCAGCAGAGAGAAGGGGGGGGGGGGTACTCGAAAAGTCGAAAAGTTACTGTTGTTAGTATTTCTTCTTCAATTATACTCAGTTTCTTTTAATGAAGTTCGGAGATAACAAACGCAAAAAAAAAAAGAGTGTGTTTGTTCGCGTGTGTGAGTGTGTAGGTGTTATCGAGTCTGTCGCACAGTGGCTCCTGCTGTGTCCCACCCACTGCGGCTCTAATTGGATCCTTATTACCAGGCCAGCCTCCATCCTAGGAATGATGGATTCATACCATGCAGAATTCCATTAATCATTCCTTATTCACAGTCCACTCTGAGGAGAGGGCAAATTCATTTCTCGGTGCACCGTGTGCCACCATCATGAATATTCATGAGAGGAAATTTGGGGTCAGGCCTAATAAGGGAGGTAATTTGTAATTTGCGGCGTTCCCGCTCAGGTCTTGTTCGGCAGGTTAACCTACAGAACAGAGCGCCACATGCAGAACAGACACAGGGACAGACGCACTGGAGCCCACATTTAAACCTGCCGCCTGCCACTGGGCCGTGTGCGTTTTTGAACATTAACACAATATTAGCACCGTTGCGAGTTTGTCCTGTATGCAGCCTCACAAAAATAGCGAAACAGTGTTCATACATTGTTGTTGTTTTTAGCTACATAGGCTGAAAATGCTGACGTGGCGTATTTTAATTGTGAAAACCGTGTAGCAGCGCCTCTTAAGGCACATGAACCAAACAGGAGACAGAACTGGGAGAAGTGAGGAGCACTGCGGAGCCTGGAGGCTCATAGAGCTGGAATAAAACAAAGAATGAAAAATGGCCTTAATTATTGCAAAATGGCAGATCCTTTCTGTCGTTACCATCCAAGCCCTGTAGACTACTGAACACGCTGTTCGAAACCCCTTTAAATCAAACAGCTGCTATATGAGAAAATAACAAGCTCTCACATCACAGCACTTCACCCCCAAAAGCCTTTTACTGCTCCTTCTGAAATAATGCCCACCTGGCATCACTTAAAGTCACCTGATTAATAATTTAGCAATACAGTTGAGGTGATTAATATTTATGACCCGAAAGTGTTTTTAAAATAATGCCCCTGTGCCCTCAGGGCGTCCAATCAGTGCATCGCGTTTGTTAGATCAGGAAGGAATAATTAATTGTACCTGAATGTTTAGCGGGGTCAGGCAGTGGGTGCAGGATGTACGCTGTGTGTCGCATGTGTGAATGTGTCTGTATGCCACTGCCAGACACACACACACACACACACACACACACACACACAAGACTAAGTCAGCATCCCCAAATATCCCTGTCATCACCTTCAGCTTCTATTACTATGGGGAACAGACATTAAGTAAACACACACACATCGAGACACAAACAGGTGTAGACAGGTACAGGTGTAGACAGGTACAGGTGTAGACAGGTACAGGGCGACGTCGCCTTACTGAGCTGAGCACTGAAGGAAGCAGATGAGAGCGGAGGGTCTGTAGCCAGCATGCACAGAAAAACAGGCCCGACTGAAGGTCTAAATAAGAAACCTGGAGTGTCTGAGTGTGGAGGTGAGCAGGCCGCTCTGTTCCTCTGTCCTCTCATGTATAATACATCTCTCTGTGTTTCACCCCAAGGTTCACAAGCCCAGGGCCCCAGAGACCAATGCAGTCTTTTAAAGATATGTGCTCACTTAATCACTGAAGAAAAGGGCCCCTAGAGCTAGCCTAATATTATAATTAATTAATTCAAGCAAAAAGCGGTATTAAATTTCCTCCCTCTTAGGATATCAGCTGAATACATTGACCTTTATGGAAATCGCCCTCTAATTCGAATCAGATTTCCGAAGCGTTTGGAAGCGAAACTTGTTTCTCTTTCTCCTCCTTCATCCTTCGTTTTTTTTTTCTCTCCTTCGTCCGCGCGGGTTCGTGCCAAAGCGCCAGGTGGCCTTCTGCGTGACGCCGTGAGTGTGTCCCGTCTCCATTTTGTGTCCTCTCAGATTTGTGCCACGCCGTTTGTGTGCGTTTGTGAAAACCGGTGCGGTTCCTGTCTGTAAGTGTGTGAGTGTGCACGAGCCGGTTTGAGAACGAGAGTGATCCCTCGTTTTATCTCTCTCTCTCTCTCTCTGTCTGTGCTGCAATACAGAAAAAGAAGAGAAACTTTTCTTATTACCGGAGAGAGTGGTAGAATAGCAGGCAGCTAAGTCTCTGTCTATCTCTGTCTTTTTCTCAGCAGTGGAGCTGACTCCCTAGTGAACTGCAGGTCTTCAGTAACTCTGACTGAAGTTCAGAGGGGTTAGGTAGTATACTCAGGAGGAAGAGGGGGAGGCAGGGCGAGGGGGGGGGTTAAGTAGGATTGGAAAAGTGGCAGTTTTAAAACAGAACTTCAAATCTCTAACTACGAGAGAGAGAGGGAGAGGGAGAGGGAGAGGGAGGACAATGGCGTCATGTTGTGTGCCGTTATCTGCAGGTCTCTGAAAGACGGGAGACGAGAGAGGACGAGAATAAAAAGAAGCCTGAAGAAAGGCGTAAATGTGATAACAGCTGTAGGCTGTATAATCTGTGCTGCGGCTCAGGCAGGTGTGCAATAAAAAAAAGGTGGGGGGGGGGGAATGGCAGATCTTGGTGACCTTCAGATTGTAAGTTCACCGAGGCGGCCTCTCGCTCGCAACACCGCCGAATGAAACGGAGGAGGATTTGCGAGGTGGATGGTTGAATGGATGAGTGGATGGCTGGATGGGTTGGCAGACACAGAAACAAACACAGCAGAAGAACAAACAGATGTGAACAGCTTAGTCTGAATCCTGTGTGCCAAACCATTCGCCTTGTTGGTTGTTGGTTTTTTTTTTTCGGTTTAGTTTTTTGGTCGTCAAGGGCGATAATGTTGTACATCATTTGAGATCCCCCTTGAGATAAATTCTGAAAAAGAAAAAAAAAAAACTTCATTGAGGATATGATACAAGACACTCCACACCACTGGTTAAAGGATGGAGTGGCTAACCTTCAAAATGTGACACATGTTGATCGTCGTATTATTTATCTCAGCGACGATGAGCTTAATTTAGCGCCTCTCCAACCAAACCCCAATAAAAAGAGACGTTACTGTATTTGTGTCCCATCTTTGATCGTCCATGCAGCCAAACAACAGTTAGCCAGCCCATAATAATTTAGAGATGACACCATGTCTTCATTTTACAGAGGTTGCACTGGGCGCTCTCTCTGTCGGTACATGACATTCACCGCCAGTGCAAACAACATATTCATTTTCAGTGCAAAGAAACGTCAACCAGGTCTTGTTTGCCCTCGGTTCTCGCCGTGCTAGACTATGCTGTGGACCACTAACTCCCCCTACTGGCAGGTTGGAAGAAAAAAACACAGCTAAACGGCATCTGGTGAGAAATGAATGTAAGAACCACAGATACATAAAGACACTTTGGATTAGTATGGTATTTAATCAACAAAAAAGCAATAATGAACTTATCTCTAGTTTATTTTTTTTTCAAACTATTACCATAGCTTCCACACAGCTAACTTCTAATGCCTGGTAAAAGTCAATGCCTTATTTTAAAATCACTTTTTTTTACCTGAATTTGCCACATCAAACAAATCTTCATACAACGCATCCCCCCACCCCCCGGTTCTCCCTCTGCAAAGTTAGAAAGAACAAAACAGCCCACACCACCACCACCACCACCCATTCCTCACCTCTCCTGCAACTCATCTCATCACCTCCACATGCATGAAAAGACAGATCTGTCCATGCCACTGCTAATGGCGAGGACATTATTCATCTCTCCAGCCAATTTGAGCTCCTCTTCTTTCAGGAATAGAGGCACAAGGGGTTGAGAGGAGTCGGTGAAGAGTATTAAATATGTAGAGGAAGATGGACAAAGGAAGCGTAAGAATAAAAAAAAGGGGGGGGCAGCGGTAAGTCAGAGGCGGGAATGTTGGAGGACAGGGGGTTTGTCACAGCAGTGTGAGACCAATTTATTTAGTGAGAGAATGTGAGGAGATGGCTTTGAGTGTGCGACGGGTGTTTGTGCCCATGTTACCGTGTGCAACAACCTTTGTTTAAGCCTTTTTCTAAGCTGAACTTCAGTGTAGATCGACAATGAAAGTCGACAATGAAAAACAAAAAAACGAACAAAAAAGGCGTTGCATTCTACAAATGTTTGTAGAAGATTAGATTTTATACACCTGTGGCTGTGGAAGTGATTGGAACACCTGAATTCAGTGATTAGGATAGCTGAGTAAATACTTTTCACAATATAGTGTAAGTACTGACAAAACCGAACTTTGGGGAAAAGTAGGAAAATAGGAAAAGCAGGAATCAGTGTTTCTGAGGTGCCCCTCAAACTTTGAGACGTATTTGATCTACACTGTTGATGATTTATGGATCTAAAATCAATGTTGTGTCATGGAGCCATCTCCATTAGAGGCTTTTTGATCGGGGGCCGTCGGGTCCCACTGGACTACACCTGATGAGGCGATAAAAAGCGTCTCCAATTTCCATCTATTTGGTAAAAGCCAGTATTTTTGGTATGAGCTCCAGTCTGCTGTCAGGGAGGATGTACGGGGAGCGGCCGGGGCAGGAGAGCTCATAAAGCAGGCGGTGACTGACGGTGCCCTAATGGAGGAGGACGGATCAATAAGTAATATCAGCAGGTTTTAATTCAAGGCAACGCGCATAAACCTTTACCAACTTCACAATGTCACTCAGTGTTCATAAAAGTTTTCTCCACATCCCGTCGGACAAAAAGAGATAAATCCATCAAAAAGTCGTCTCACTTTTATAGTCTTCCCTCCCTCTTCTCTTCTTTTCCTCCTCTTACCCCCCCATCACCCCCACTCATCTCCATTTTGATGTCTGTCTATTAGCAGAGGGTGAGGCCTTTCCTGCTCTCACATCCAGGGGCTAAATTAGCTCAATCAGCCCCCTTTCACCTTACTTCCGTGGGCTTCAAGCCGAGTGACACACTGCTCCCCTGGGAAGGAGGACTCTCTCTCTCACACACACACACACACACACACACACACAGACACAAAGAACAGCGGCCTACAGAAAGCACTATAGGGGGGGTGGAGGGTGGCAGGTAGAGAAGATGGTGTGAGGGGGGGAAATGAAAAGGAGGACTGGTTGGAGAGGAGAACGAAGCTTCATTTATTCCCACTCCGATAGAAGATCAATCCACAACACTAAACAGAGCCCCTTGTTGAACACAAAACCCCTCCCTCACCTCTCTGCACGTCCAGGAGAGACCAGGGTGCCGCGCTAAACCAGTTGCTCTGTGCGTTGCCCTCACAGCAACCCCCCCCACACACACACACACACTGTGCCAGAGCTGAACTCTGTGTTCCTGTGCCAACATCTCTGAAATTACACCTTCATGTTTGATTTGTCTCAACCCTTCCCCTCGCTCCTTCTTACTAAACAGCCACCCAAGTGCTGTGGAAGTGCAAGGCAGGCACTTCTGCTGCAGTAATATGTGCTGCGGGGGGGAGATGGGCAGAAGGTGGTGATCGGAGTGAGCCATAAGATCTACTCTCTGCAGCTCTACGGGGATTTATTAGACTGGGGAGTACATTAGCATCATAAAGACCCAGGAGAATGGGCCTGTGGATGGGCTGCAGAAACTACCACTACACTTAAACATGCTCTGCGGCATCAGTCAGTGTGTGTGTGTGTGTGTGTGTGTGTGTGTGTGTGTGCGTGTGTGCGTGTGTGTGGAATAAGATTACCGCGATTTAACTTAAGAAAGGCTGTTTAACAATTTATGGATCATCCGGTAGCAGCCCTGGACTAATATATCAGGAGATGATAAGAGGTCTGCAAAAGAGGAGAAGAGCAACAAAAGGAGGCAGGTGAAATATGAACGCAACAACGTCTGAGGTGGAAAACTGGCAACAATACATTCCATCAGCCAAATGCTTCATATTCTCTGACTGTAGCTTTGGACCAGGACCATGTCTTCTTGCTACTCTGGGATTTGATGGAATAAAATCAAATAGTCAGGGCAAAACAAACAAACGCACAATAAAAACTTTCACCAGACGTTGCTGCAGTTTTTGTGCATTAAAAAAAAATCACACTGTGCATCACTCAACAACAGACAACGTTGTATTCTACAGTATAGATCTCTGGTTCCCCCTGCTGGACGTATAACATCAACGTTAATAGTAAGAACTGAACGGCTTATGATTCCCTTCAGACTTTTTTCAAAATATGCCTGAAAAAAAATCATGCAAAATATTAAAAGTACTTCAACCGTCTTCATCCTCAAAAGTAAAAGTTTTATATTTGCTTGTGCTATTCTGATTTTTTACATTGCACTTTTCTGACAGTAGCTTAGAGCTGGTGTCATGAACACTGTCTGAGCTTCAGGATGAATACAGCTTTCCCTCTAAGGCAAATCTGAAAACATCTTTTTGATGTCAAAGGTGGCTTTTTTGAGTGGAAGAAAACTTTATCCCCATAGAAACCAGGTTATTGTCCTAAAAGGACAGAGACCCTTTTTTTACCAGTCAGGTGCACGCACACGCACACGCACACGCACACGCACACGCACACGCACACGCACACACATCAACAATAACAACAACAAAAAAAACATGGTCAGTGAATAGTTTCTGGTAAAACATTTTATATTCTCAGTAAAATCAGAACCACGACTCCCTGTGGAGTTTCCTCTACAGTGCGCCCTCTAGTGGTAATTTTGGCCTGAGCAGCTCTTTGGAGTGTTGGTGACAAAACAAGAGTCAAATTGGGGCTGATAGGGGAAAAAAAGGCACAACTCCAGGCAGACAGACAGAGACAAACACAGGGCCGAGAAGACAACTCCATGACAACCACAATTTCTTTACTCAGAGTTTGTACGGGGGGCGGTCGATTTGTGGTCTCCACGGAAACCAAAGTCAGGGAAACGGAGGCATGGAGGAAACGCTGACCTGCTTCCGCCTGACCAGAACCACTGGTAAAACTTACATTCATAAAACAATTTACATTTACTGAAATCGAATAATTGCCTTTCATCTCTGTCTGACTCCAGATTTTAACGTTACAAGAGAGAGAAAACGAAAACCCCAATAATGTAAAAATGCTATCATAAATGTACATAATCTCTTTGAAATCACCTTAAACCTGGAAATTTATAAATGGCTACCCACTTCTTTCCCAATGAAACATTGGTTGGCATAAATGTCTAAACAGCGCCCTCTTGAAATTGGCATCGAGAACAACTTGTAGCTTCGGAATAAAACTGAACTCAAAGTAAAACAACAAGTACAAATAAAATACATTTAAGTGGCTTAGTGGCATACAATATCTGAAATAAATCTTATTTCATAATTCTTTAATGTACAAAGTCAAACTCTATCGTTTCCAGTGCTTTGGGGGAGAAAATAAACAACAAGCTACATTTAAGAAAACAAACACTTCTTTGAATCAAAAAAAAGAGAAAGAAATCACCTTCATAATATTTTTTCCACTCTTATCATTACTGATCATAAGCTATGTCAAATCAAAGCCAAGCACCTGGTCTACCAACCACAGCAGAGACACAACTCACGTACCCTCAACCTGCGCCAGCCATTGCTGTGACAACAGTCGGCAGTGGGATAACAGACTCCCTTCATATGGCAGTGTGAACAGCAGAGCTGCAATTTACCTCTGACAGCTTCACTCTACTCAGGTGAGAGACTGAAGCACAGGAGACTTATGAATGTACTGATCTGAAAACAGCTTATGGCTCTCTGCAGTGTGTGTGTGGGTGGGTGAGTGTGTGTATGTGACGGCTCGGTATGTACGTGACAACATCCTGCACGTGTGTTAAAGCATGTCGAACTGAGAACAAAAGCACGTGAATGCACGCATGTGTGTGTGTGTGTGTGTGTTCTAATGCTGTGATTTTCTGGTGATGTCAGTTGAGACAAACTATCTCCCTCTCTCTTTGTGTACGGCCAAACGGTGTACGGTTTATCTCCCGCAGAGACAAACTCAAGGCCCTGACAGAGTCCAAGTCAACATCCGCTCCCGTTTCCAAAACGACCCTGCTCGCGTGTTCTGTTCCAGTACCTGAGTATACCGACACCTCACAGACAGAAGTCCATTAACTGGTTTTTACTCTCTGGTGTCTGTAAAAAAAAAAAAAAAAAGTACCAACAGTGTGAAGCGTTCCACGTATAGAAACCGAAGGGCAGTGTGTCAATATAATATATGTAGAATATATCTAGAAGAGAGACAGATGCAATAATGAAAATAGATCTTTGTCTAATACCAAGCAGCTAAAACGTAGGGCGAATGAATGAAAGCATGGAAAAAAAAAACAATGTGACTGGACTGCATCCCTTTATGATAAGTTATGCATGCAGGGCCATGAGGCTATTTCCATTTTATTCACTATCGTTCACTAAGAGAGGTTGATGTAAAGGGGAAAATAACTTGTCCTCTATCAAGTGAGACAATGCACTCGGTTGTCCTTGTATCTGATAACTTCAGTCTAATTAACTGCTGCTTCTTGTCCCTTGTTCAATTATGATTCAGAGCCACCTTCATTGAAACAAGGCCAAATGCACTGTACAGCTCCTGACCTGGCAGTGTTGGTGCACCCCTGTATGTGTGTGTGTGCGCGCGCGCGTGTGTTTGGCCAAGTTTCAAGCTGCTGCGTGTGTGTTTGCCACACACACAATTTTTTGCGTACCATATTTTACACCCTAGCGCACTGTGTCATTGGTGTATGTCTGAGTGTTGTGTTTGTCGTGCTCGGTGAATATATTGTGATTTGTTTCTGTCGTATGAGCTGTGCACGTGTCACAGTTTGCGCTGCGCCTCCTGTGAAACAGTGCGTGCATATGCTTCTGAGAAAAACGTGTGTGTGAGTGTGTGTGCAGCCATCTACAGTACGTCTCCATCGTCTATGCTGAAGCTGGATCTGCGGCTGGAGTCGACCGAGGCTTCAGGGGACATCGCAGACAGCAGCGGGTCTCCACCCACTGGGGACAAGGGCTCGTCCATCATCAGGAAGCCCAGCTCACCTCTCCTTACATGGCCATCCAGTCCACCCAGTTCGCCCAGCCCGGACATGCCATCTGAGAAGCCAGGTATACCGTCGCACATGTCCAGCGACTGGGCATAGTCAAAGGCCTGGGAGCTGCCCACGGCTGGGAACTGGATGGGCGGCTGGGGCTGGAGGTGCTGGGGGAGCGGTGGCAGCTGCCTGTGTGGAGCCTGGGCCTGGCCCTGAGGTTGGAGGTGGTTTTGTGGGAGAAAATGGTGCTGAGGGGCTTGGTGGTGAACCTGGTTGTGGGGTAGGTGCTGGGGCTGCTGGTGGGGGTGAGAAAGCTTCTCCTCTGGACTGAGCTCTTGTTTTATATAAGAAGCCATCAGGTCAGTCAGGTTCAGGCCAGAGGGAGAGGTGTTGGGGAGGCCGTGCATTTGAGCCTGCATCTCCAACTCCTGCAGACAATCAGCAGAGAGCAACAAGATCTATCATCACATTGGCTCTGTTTGCGTGTTTCTGCAAAATTGTGTGTTTGTGTGTTACCTGGATGCGTAGCAACAGCTGTTTGTTGGCCATCTCCATCCTTTTGAAATTATTTTCCACCTCTCTGGTCCTCTGCGCATCCTTCTGCATGCGTTTGATGTATTCAACAGAAGCCCGTAATATAGTGCCTTTGTTCCAGCGCACATCACTATGCCACGATTTAAATACACACAAGCAACATCCACACATAAGTAAATAACAGTAACTCATTTAATTCAACAGTGTCCGCACTGAGAATACAGCAACTCACAGGTCATTGGTTTTGGGGATCATGGTGCCCAGCTCTTTGATACGATCATTTATGTTGAATCTCCTCCTCCTTTCAACTATTGAAGAGGAACAGAAGGGGGAGAGGGGGGGGGGTAGGGGGGGTGGCAAAGGAAAATACATTATGTTAACACAACAGTAAAAATGTATCAAAGGCATGAAAAGAGAAAAAAACACAATTTAACAAAAGACACACTATGACATTTGGAACAACAGATATTCATTTTTCTTTAAAAGCGACACAATTATTGACCCATCATATTATTGACCCATCAAAGGACACATCGGAGTGCACAGAAAAGGGCAAAAAGGGACAACACACACATACACACACACACAGACACGCACAATTACACTTAAGTGCCAGAACAGCAGAAATTACCAGGTTAACCATCCACCCACTAGTTATACTATGTCAGCTAAATCAGTGCAAGGAAGTGTAAAACTTGTTTTTGCAAGGGACAGATTATGGGGTGTGTGCAGTGTGCATACATCTCTAAGGATATGTACAGTTCTGGGTGTGAGATAAGGAAAAGGGAAAGACTCACTGAGATTGTGGTTGTCTTTCTTCTGTCTCTCCTTGGCCAGTGCACGGGCTTCTGTGTCTTTGCAATAACAATTAGTGATTAACAAATGGCTGTGATTGTGTTATTAGCTCAAAACAGTGAGAAACGGTCCTTTAAATAACATATTGATAGTAGATACTGTAACGTGCAAAATGTTGTTTCCCCACCTGACAGTTCTCGTTTGATGGTCAGGTTGGCGGGGCAGGAGTTACTGGTCATTGCAATGGCTGGTCCCTTCATCACAGAACCTGTATACACATCCAGGTGACTGCTAGACAGAGGGAGCTGAGCAAACATGCAAACACAGACACACATGGACACAAGAAAAACTTTGAATTATTATAATATATTATATAAGTTATATATTATTATAATGTCGACTGCAGACAACTGCAGCTCAAAGACCTCTGATACAAAAGAAAGAACAAGGAGCGTGGAAAAGCAGTTTATCTGCCTTAACGCAATGTGGTGTCATCTGAAACCACATTAAAGTGGCGAGAAAGTCGTATGACAAGTTGGATGTCTATGAAAAGACTGGTTGTCAAAAGGATTTAGATGCTCAGTGAGTTACGCTCTAGTTCCACACACCAAATAAAAGAAGAAACCCAAAACATTGCACAAGGAAAATTATAATAAACATAATGGCAACCATCTATGGAATCCGCAATCAAACTCAATTTCACACAACACAAGATAATAAATTTCTACACAATCTCGCATCAAACACTTTTGTAACTTTATAAAGCCAGTGACCATGTTTAGGGAGCTGTAAAGAGCAGATAACAGAGCATAATGCTATAATATCACACCTGACAATGACCTGCCAAACACACAGCAATGATTGACCATCACGCTATCTCACTTATCTCTGTTTATGGCTTGATCTTCTCCTGCTCCTGCACCTGAACTCATACTTTTGGAGAGGTGTCCTGACACTTGCACTTTAGACGTTGTGCAACAGCTGTGGTTTTCTTTGCTACGGCCTCGTGGAACGACATGATTTCTTTTTAATTGCATAATTGAATGAGTGTGATGGATTTGTTATGCCTTGTTGCCAACCATGTCGCACTCCCCGAAGCGAGGGCAAATGTGGCGCTGTTAATGAGGCCTGAAAGATAAGCTATCTACCTTATCTGCTGGCTACTGTGTGAGCTGTGAGATCAAACGCATTCACGTACATAAGTGCACACAGACCTTTGCAAGTTGACTTCTGTGTGTAAATTATATGCACCATTATAATTCTCTAAAAAGTATAAAAAACATGAAGTATAAATATTCTCTCATAAAAGGGAAATTATAATAACTGCATGTATGTTATATCATGACCTGACAGCTGTGGCTGAAAAAAATAAAGCACAGTAACTACATTGTCCTGTATCGATATGCTATGTGGTAAGTGATGCTGCGTGTTAATTGTGTGTGAAGCAGTTTAAGTATGCAATTAACATCTTCAGATGACCTTACTAATATTGTACTACAAAGTAAATCTTTAGATGACTGAAAAACTAAAAACAAGTCTGCATCACCATAACTGATAAAAATGTTACATTAAGTTAAACCTGTCATGTTTCTGGTGAAAAAAAGAGAACATCAGTTTCTTCAAAGCCATAATTTCCCAACCACTTCCATATATCTGCGGTGACCTCCCGGCATGACCCTCCTATCTAACCCGAGTGAACAAGCAAGCGTGACTGACTCATTGTAACCACCCATACACACACAGTCACACACACTTAAGAAAAGAACTGCTCGCTTGTGCCTGGTATTCCGTGGTGTTCCCAGCTCTTACTAAACTTTGAGATTCCAAGAATTCCATGCGGTTTGCTGCTTTAATCCGCATCAGGATTAGCAGGTGAGTCTTACTTACTGCTCTGTCAGTCGGGAATAAGTCTCTAATTGTTGTTTCCAACGTGTTTGAACACAAAACACTGCTCCACATCAGACTTTACAAAGCATCAGTATTAAGTTTTGAAACAGCAGCCCTGGCAACAGATGAGCCGCTGTTTGAGTTGCTATCTCACTCGAGCTATTGTGCCTGCCACATGCACACTGATTATTCTCAGGGCTGATAAATCACCTAATCTCATCAGTCAGTGTGATGTTAGACATGTCCACATAGAAACACACATGCAACACACATGCATGTAGACACAGACACACACTGATTAAACCAATCAATCAATCACAGAGGACATGCTGTTTGATAAAGCTGCAGGAGACAGACCACTCTCTCTCTCTCTCTCTCTCTCTCTCTCTCTCACACACACACACACACACACACACACACACACACACACAAAAACACACACACACTGTGTCTGGACTTGCAGTAGTATAATCCAAAGTTAATCTAATTTCAAATCCAGGAAACAATCCTTACTCTGGCAATGTAAAAGACAACGTTCATACATAAATACAAAAAAATCGATTAAAACAGGAAACCTCCTCGTCCTCGCTGTCCCTGTCGTGGCTCATCTAATAATCAGCAACCTCAGGCTGCGAGTTACAGCCTCGGCTGCATCAGGTCAATCCTGGTCGAGTCGATCTGAAAGCCAGCTCCCACAACAACACCAACTAAAACTCACATTTAGCAGTTTCACAGCGCGGTGTTTAAGTGTCTTACCAGCTGAATTTGTTCTCCTTCAATAACTTCCACAATGGCATATGTCGTACTCATCTCCTTCATCCTCTAACTCCTTCCCTCACTCAGCCTCTCTTTCTCTCTGTCTGTTCCCGCAGTGCCACCGTCAGCCCGGTCCTCAGACAATGACCTCAGCAGCACCGGTACCGGCTTTCTTCTACCACCAAACAAGAGTGAACTTTCCCCTAACTGGACTTTCAGCCTGTTTTCCCCTCGCACAAACTGCACTCATCCCCCTCTTCCTCCTCCCTTTTTCCTTGCCCCCAGTCCCTCCACCTCCCTCTCTGTCTGAATGTCTTGTAAACAAGTTGAAAGCTAACTGCTGGCAGTTTAATTGTTAATTTTCTGAGTTTGTCCCATCAGACACAAAGTGCTGTATAGTCCTGATCTAGCGTGTCTTCCGTGCAGTTTTCCAACATGGTTTCGAGCTGTAATCGTTAATGCTTAATTTAATTAAACATCTATTTGTTTGCGTTTGAGTGCTGTCTATATGGGAGCAAGCAGACAACCTTCTGCGTCCTATGCAAGAACAGAATGACAACTAAGTCAACTATGACAGCTGGCCTTCAACGCTGGACATTAATAACACTTATACTGTGTTTTAACAGGACAAACAACTGTGCAAACACAATAACAGATAGGCAAACTAAGTGCAGAGAGACAAAGGCAGAGAAAGAGAGACTTGGCCGATAATAAGCCCTGAGGCAAATTAGTGTTTTCAGTGAACTGCACATTCAGTGAGAGCAGTACTCCTGTTTTCTTCTGCTGCCACAATCAAAACCCAGAGACAAGTAAGGAAACAACTGGATAAGTGAGGGGCATTTAAAAGGTGTGCAACCCACGTAAGACTCTACAAGTCATTCATGCATAATGTATATTACACAAACAAAATCTACCTTTTTACACCATACAAAGCAGCAAATGTTTCTGTCTTGTCTTATTTTGCCAATTATTGAGTCTTAAATATATCACTGTATTTCTCTACACTGACAGTGACATCGGAATTATATATTTTAATTGTTTTCTTAGGGGAAGACATATTGGCATACCATATTTAGTTGATAATCATGCTATAGTATAAGCCAGCTGCTGGGTGCAAATTATATATGTCATCTAAACGGCAATAAAACTGAAGTGATGCAGCTTATGGATCATCTGCTTTGGCTCTACTTACTGTGTTGGGCATCTGGACTGGGTCAATGTACGCCTGAATATCATCATAACTGGACTGCATGCTGATGATGTTATCAATTACCTCATCCATCTGAAAAAAAAGCAGGGCAATGGTATTATCTGTTTGGTTATGAAAAGCTCAGTGAGCCACTGTGTCAAAACTTTAAGATGGAATAGATAGATAGACTGCAACTCAGACAAACGACACAAACACTGTTACTATTCATGCATTTATACCAGTGTTTGAAACCTGACAGCGTGCGGGCCTCTACAGGAAATTGCCTTAAGTTTCAGGCAGTCAAAGGAAAAAATGACTTCTATGTCCTGGACATTAAGGTAATGCAATTTTCTCGGTGACACAGAAATAAGCGAGTTTGTGTGTTGGAGGAGGAGGAGAGGGAGAGGGAGAGGGAGAGGGAGAGAGAGAGAGAGAGAGAGAGAGAGAGAGAGAGAGAGAGAGAGAGAGAGAGAGTTGGTCAAAGTCTGCCAGGTTCAAAGGGCTTTAGATTTTGCTGTCACTTGTTAAACCGTAATTACTGTTGCAAGGTCATAATGGAGCATTTAAATTCCAATGATAGTCAGTGTTAGTTATTGCCAGTTAGTCAACAACGTCCATCTGCACACCTACTGTACACACAAAACATTAACACCAGTGCTTTTACAAACACTACAGTATAATTAAATCATCATGATGGTTCCATAAAATGTGGAGATAATGTCCCCTCAGGGGTAAATATTCAAACCTCATAATTTCATATGGGAGAGTCATTAAGTCATATCTTAAGGATATTTATTCAATTTGCGTCTTGTAAAAAAATACTTTATAACATCACCCAGAATGAATGTTTTTGCCAACGTGTGTTCAAACATGAAGTTTACTACCTCATTCTCCTGGCTGGAGCTGATGTTGAGCATGGCCATGGGACTGTTGGGCGCACTGCTGGCAGACATGAGCTGCTCGGTTCGCATGTGTGGAGACTGGAGGGGTGGTGGCGCGGACGCTGAGCTCCCTGTAGGTCCCATATTAGTGGGAGGAGAGGGTGGAATCAGTCCTGCTACTGCGTGGACCGTCTAATGACAGAGGTGTAGTGATGATGTTAATGAATTACAGCGCTGACATCGAAAAATATACTGCACTGGTATATGGACTGCTGACAAACCAGGAAAAATGACCACATATACAGAGAGTTGATATAATGAGAGACAAACGAGCATAAATCAGTGTATGGTAAGACACTGAGTAAAAGCATCCAGACAGGTACCTGTTTGTTGGCATAGGTGGTAGACAGGTATTCTTTCACCTGTTGCCTCCGAGACTGACGGATGTGGTAGTCTGTAGGATTCTCCAGGTGGGTCTGTACCTATATGAAAGATAGATTATTATTCTTATTCTTATTCTTATTCTTATTCTTATTGTTGTTGTTGTTGTTGTTGTTGTTGTTGTTGTTATAAAATATGAATAATAATAAATGCTTTGGCTACAAAGAGCAATGGGGTGTCCTCATCAGTTCACATCAAAGAGTGAAGCTCAGCCCTGATAATCTCCAGCCATAGCGAATCAAAATCAAAACAAAAACCTTTAAAACATTTTTAAAAATCCAAATAGTTCATTCTACTTTGTATACGTGCATGTTTTGATTTCTAACAAATCGTGTATGTAGAACAGACATGAGTGTCTGTCAACTTATTGTGTCTCTATCCAACTATCCAGTCCCAGCTATTTGACCCAGCACAGGAGGAATGACAGGCTCAATGGGCCTGATGGACAGATGACTCACTTTCTTTATCTACAACATGAAGAGAAAGATACTGACAAGTCTAAACACTGAGATTTCATAAACAGCATTCCAACACGACGCCCACACACACACACACACACACACACAGGCCGGAGTTCAGCATCAATAAGTTGCCCCACAGCCAGACAGACAACACAAACTGTACATTTACAAACACCAGAAAGCAACATAAACAAGCACATAATATTGTATTGCGCACACCCCACCCCACCCCCTCACCCCCCCCCACACACACACATACACAAACACACACCATAGAGGATAAATACACAAAGGCATCTTTGGAATCAGGCAAAATCATTCCAACACGACGCCCACACACACACACACACACACACACACAGGCCGGAGTTCAGCATCAATAAGTTGCCCCACAGCCACCAGTGAACACAAACTGTACATTTACAAACACCATAAAGCAACATAAACAAGCACATAATATTGTATTGCGACCCCCCACACACACACACACACACACCATAGAGGATAAATACA
Organism: Trinectes maculatus; assembly: GCA_016785345.1. Lineage (NCBI taxonomy): Eukaryota > Metazoa > Chordata > Actinopteri > Pleuronectiformes > Achiridae > Trinectes > Trinectes maculatus. The sequence continues at coordinate 62,943 of JAFBJQ010003099.1, forward strand.
CAAAGGCATCTTTGGAATCAGGCAAAATGTCACTTCAAGCTTTATCTGTCCGACTCTGTCTCACACTATCTACATCGCTCCTGTCCGTCCTATCGTAACACACGTCAAACCTCTCTTATCTACTGGTCTTCCTCCGTCTTCTGTCTCCCCACCCGCTGCTGCTCAACTGCATTTTTCTCTCTCTACTTTTTGCCTGATCTGTCTCAGCGTTTCCCCTCTGAGGTAACAGCTGCTCTGTGAGACGTTATGACATCCAGTACAGTATCTGCTGTGTCCTCCTATCCTGTCTCCTCCGCAGCGACAGAAGTGATTTACAACAGAGGGACTGCAGCCCCCTTGTCCTCCTGAAATCAATCATTTTTCTCTCTTCAGCCAGCCCCCCTATTGATACCAGGTTAGTTGTGGTGCAGTGACATTTTGACCTGAAGTGAGTCACAGAAATGTTACTATATTAATTGTGTTATTCTTGCAGACTGAGTCTGAGTACAAGTGTGTAGAAAGGCTGAGATGACTCGTTGTTCAGATGACAAATGAATAATCGCCTTACACGTGTTTGTTCTATAATACTTTCTGAAATACTTAATTGTCAAAAGGTTGTTTAGTAACAAAACTCTGAATGTACACAGTAACCACACATGTCAATAACTTCAAATAACAAACAAGAAGAAATAAAAGAAATAACAAACAAACAAAGAAATAAGTTATCAATGTATTAACAAAATGAATGATCAAGATGAACATTTGCAGGTTTCAACTTTCCAAATCTAAGCATTTTCTTCTTTTCACAGTTTCTGTATAACTGAAAAATTCATGGTCTTTTCTGACAAACAGACAAATTTACGATGGCAACACTTCCTGCAGTTTTTTTGGGACAACTGAGTAATTGGTTATATCAGAAGCCAAAATAGAGAAAATTGATAATAATAATAAAAAAAAGCTGATGTAGCCCTACTGACCTTAAGAACCTCCACAGGCACCTGCATGCTTTGGTAATGCTGTGGAGTGCTAATGGCCGGGGTGGGTGCAGGTGGCCCGGCCATGCGATGCTGCATGTAAGGCTGCAGGACTGCATTCTGGTGCTGCTGCTGATGCTGCTGCTGTTGCTGTTGCTGTTGCTGTTGCTGTTGCTGTTGCTGCTGATGCTGCTGCTGTTGCTGTTGCTGGTAATGCTGCTGTTGCTGCAGTTGCTGTTGCTGCCGCTCACGCTGCTCCTCTTGCTGCAGCTGGTCTCGCATCAGCTAGAAGCGCACACACACACACACACATCAGTGGAGAAGCCCACTGTCACACGGAGACTCCTTTGAAATGAACATTACATCCAAACGTTGACCAGAATACCTTCCTCTGCAGTAGAGACTCACTTTACACACAGATACTGATGTTTAATGATAGTTGATAAAAGGCTTGTATGTTAGTCTATAGTATGGTGAAGGGTAGGTATGCTGTACCTGCATCCGCAGCCCGATGCGCGAGGCCATTGCTGGGGGGCGAGGGGGCAGGGGAGGGCGAGCCGACGTCAGTGTACCGCAGTCCAGCCCGAGAGGTAGAGGTGGCTGTAAGGGAAGAGTAAAGGGCGAAGAAAGAGTGAGTTGGGCAAGAGGAAAAGGCAACAGTGACAGTTTTTCACTATCATCAGTGATCTGCATTTATTCCTAAACAAGAGAAGTACATACAAACATTGGATGTAGTGAACACACCTCTACCTCAACTGAAATACCTGATTCACTATTTAACATCCTGATTCAATGTTGTGATACATCAATTGAGAATCAATATGTCAGTGGACTGAGGCAACTACTGCTTCATGCTGTTCATGAAGTAACCCGATAATACGATTTACACGAATAAGTAAAGAGACTTTCTTGTCATTTACTCTACGTATTTATCTGTTTGTGTCGTCATTAAATCACACATCACATGAACCTGTTAACGTATTTGATTGATCAATTTCCACCTTTGCTTTAAAAACAAAACAGTAACAAATCCTACAGGTGCCTGCACTTTGTAATGGTCTATTACAGAGAGAGACACAAAACGTAAAAATCAACTAGAGCTAAATAATAGTGAGTCATAGTACATAATTTCCCCTTTAATTACCACACCAGCTATTAGAAATGACTGTGCATAATATGCTCTGTAATAATAATAAAATCGGCACATTCTTGATGTGACTCTGGGATGATCTGTGGTTTCATATGTACTCTTATGGTAAAAACAGGGCACTGGGTTCAAGGATGTTAGCAGCTTCTCAACAAAAAGGGGCAAAATGAGAAGACTTCCTCTATGTTAAAGGGGTCATGTGGGAGTCATGTGGTCTTGTTGTTCTTGGATGATCATGTGAGCAGAAAGCCCATGGGGAACGCCCATCACCCCTATAAAAACATTTTGCTCTCATGTACATGTGCTCACAAAATACATGAGTTCACACACGCACACACACACACACACACATACAACGGCACACTGTGGGGAGTCCCACAACCAACAGTTCCCCTTCTGTGATGAGTTATATCCATTCCCTGTATGACTAAGCTCTTCTGGTCTCATTAAAACAGTATAGGCCGTGTTTCTAGTCGAATGTCTCTGCTCTGATATGATGCGAGATGAGACACAGAAAGGCAGTGATGGAGTCGAACTCAGATTCCTCCAGTCACTCAGCAGAAACACTGTCTGTATATGGTCATAAAGAGAGAAAGACGCCGAGAGAAAGACAGAGAGAGAGAGAGAAAAAAAGAGAGAAAAGCTCATTGTGTGTGAGGTACAATAAGAAGGGCAGCTCCTATTGAGGAGGACTGAAGCCGCCCGTTGTCCAAAGTGTACATTTCAGCACCCGAGGGGGCACACACTGTCCGCTTTGTGCCCATTGGAGGGCCCACATGAAAAACACACACCCATGCAGAGAGATACACATTGAAACGCACAATTCAACACAAGCATGTACCAGAACTTGGACTGGAGGAGAGTCTGACTCCACACTAACAGCCTGAGACCACAAAGCAAAAGAATATTCTAATATCGACACAGAGAAAAGACGCATTAGGCACAACAGTGCTTTGCCTGGTAGGACAACTTCAGTGGCAGCTGCTAACATCTGGAGCTTCACAGGGAGGCTGCACGGTGGTAAACACTCACACAGGCAAACAAGCAAGTGTGTGCAAACCCACACACACAGTCATGAAATGCTGCACTGTGTATTAATAGGTTCTGACAAACGGCCCGATTACATCTGCAAACTCAATCGGAAAAGTGTGAATGCCAGCCAGAGAAGAACGTGTGCTCTGTGCCTGGAGAGGCTAATGATAGACCTGTACGCTGTGCAGACTGTGAAGTCCTTAGTGGCAATAATTTCAGCTGTACAAAACCTTGACTACCTTTGACCAACCTCAGTACAACCAACCACATTCAGTTCAACTGTACAGGTCTGAGCGGGTCTTGCATCTTGACATCGTCATAAAGTTTATACAGATCTCATTTAACAATCACACACAAACAACTTAACAAGCTCTCACACTTCTCTGTGGCTTCTACACCATAATACAAAATCGTTAGCACAAAGTTTGGGACAACATGAAAGACAGCAACATATAAAACAACGCAAAAATTGTACATTTCCATTTTACAGTCTGCCTTTAGAAGACAGGTTTGAATACCCTCTGTATGTGCAATAAAGTTTCAGATTTTCTCTTTATGCAAAGAATGTATGCAAATAAAGATACCATGCAATTTAATGCACAATTCTAATTTTAATCCTTGTGTTGATACCCACCTCTGTACAATAAAACTGCTTATGTCACAAGATGTGGTGGAGGCAAGGTTTGTGTAATATTGTCAAGCGTTAGGTATGTATCATACAGCCTCTAGCTATGACTAACACACATAGTATGAATATACTACGACGCGTGCATATACACTGAGAGGATATCACTTCCTGATATCATATGGTGACACACTTCTACCAGGCAGCATGATCTCCCACGTGGGCCTTCCTAGCATCCACTTGGGCTAAGCAGACAACTGTGACGCAGTAGGAGCACACAGTGACCATTATGTGTCCAAACTCTGTGATGTCACAGCCTCTTCACTTCAAATGCTGACAGCCAGTGGGAGGCTGCAGAGCGGAGGAAGCCAGGAGCAGAGGTCAGCGCTGTATTGTGCCACAGATTAGTCACAAACACGCATGCCAACAATATGGACGCAATACACAGACATATGCAAAACTTACTATATGATAGATATTATAACTATTGTGCACAATGTGATGATATCCTTCCTTTATGTAAGTGAATTTCCTTGAATTTCCCTCATATCTATCTATTTCTATGTGTAGTATCGATCTACTTCTATGTGTAAAGTGTGACAAGTGCATTAAAAGACAAAAACACATGCAAGTACTCTTGAGGCAATGTGGGGCCATGGCAGCGGTACCCTGGGACGTGCTGAGGTGTGTTAGTCACTGTGTAATGCTCAAGAAGCATTTGTTTGTTTGTTTTTTGTCCAGCAGTTAAATGTGTGTGAAGACAATAAAATTAAGGACAATCTACTGCCTGTTAGTATTGTAAATGTTCAATATGTGACACTGCACTTCACCAACATTCGCACCCTTTTGGCATCAAGCTGTCTGTTTGCCTACACTAATGACTAAAATAAACCTTCACTGCTCTCTGTTCTCCTTTTCAGGAACACACTGTTCCCCTGAGCTATGGTGTGTGTGTGTGTGTGTGTGTGTGTGTGTGTGTGTGTGTGTGTGTGCGCGTGTGTGTGTGTGTTTGTGTGTAGCTGAAGGGGAGAGGGAGCCGTGCACATAAAGGCTATGTTTGCATATGTATTATTGCTCTACATCACCTGCCGGTGTTTGAGTAGACTCTCTCGGAACATGCAGACAAACCTACAGTATCACTATTCCTAAACTGCAGCTACCGCACACTCATGAGTAAGGTAAGGATTGCGTGTCAGGGGTTGGCAGCGCAAGTATGGGGCCCTTACCCATTCCTCTTTGGTCTCTGACACACACACACACACAAACAGCTGTATCCCTTGGTGAACTGCACTCTTTGGCATGCATATTGCAGACCGGCAGAGAGACGGGCAGATCATGTTCAAACACTCAGGACTGGTATTCCACTGGGTCAGTTGCTGCTTTTGATATAAAAGCCTTTCTGTTACCACTTCATACCTGTGCTAATTGCATCAGATACTAGGGGTTTAGTTGCAGCATACAGGGATTTCTATTCACACCAAAGTGGAGGTCAATGGAGGTCATTGTAGGATTCTAGAAATTATGTGTTATTGTATTTGGATTAATGCAGCAGCATATAAAGGCAGATAAATGCATTTACCTGTTTGAGGTGAAAAGAGTTCAATAAAGATGAGCGTGTTCTGCTTGTACTGCTGACTACATGTCTGGACGCTGGGGAAAGTGGAAGGCAATCTGCAGGTGGAGGTGATGGAGCAGAGAGAGAGAGGGAGATGAAGACAGAAAGAAAGACAGACAAAAACAAGTGGAAAAAAAAGATGATTGGTTAGAAAATGTAAAACTGGCATGAATGAGTGGCTATAACTTAAAAAAAAGGGGGGTGCTACAGTCAATGTTAAAGAAAGGACGCAGCAGGTGTGCAACAACCACAACCAAGAGCTTACAACAGACTAGTTTCCAAGGCGGACACAAGGGAAGCAACAGACGAAGCAACAGACCATGGTTGGATGCACTTAGATAAGTCTCAACTGTTTCAAGGTGAATCTTCTTATTTCCATTGAGAAAGACGCCAAAGACACCACTAAGACTAAGATTCAATACATTACTACTACTCTTTTGTTGTACATATGTACCATGGATGAGAGTTTGATGCGTGGCCACCGCTGTGATTTTATATTTCATATTTGTTTACTTACTTGTTTACTAAACCCTGCAATGTCCTGTGACAGGAAGTGCATTCATAAAGCTTTTCTGCCCAGTAACCAAGCTTTCTGAAGGTCATCTGAATGAATCAACACAACTCATTGACACTGTGTGTGAATCACAATGCGTGGCACCTTCGAAACATAGTCTAAATATAGCCGGCCTAGAGAGACACTTGGTCAGAATGATTCCATCAACTGCTGTCCTCAGGTCACCGCTTTACCCATCATAGGAAAGGTAATGTCAAACTACTGTACTTATCACCACATACACACATTCAGCCATATCAAAGTGATTCCATGTGATCTCAGCATAGTGAGATATAAGCATAATAGATACATAGCACAACATACCCTCATCATCAACAATAGCCACAATGCATCACTTCCTCTTTCCTTTCATCAATTTTCACAACTCCCGTTTATGTGAGGGGTGAAGCAACTTCCTCTGCAGGCAACCCAGGGAAAGAACAAAAGCTGTTTGTCATACCAAAACCTAGGACTCAAGCATGCTTTAGGCATAAACCTGAGCGCGTTTTCTTATCAACGCACCACTGACACAAAAATCTCTAGAATAAAAAAAATGTTGTCTAACGTGAAATTCATTCACCGTTTCTTTTCCTAGGGTTGGTTCTCTGTTGTATTTCGTGCGGTAACATCCATTGTCTCCCCAGGAGACTGCCACACAACCAGTGCCATCTCCGCGCGCCACTATGCTGCACATTACACAACTCTAAACAGAGCGGTAATGACCAGATCTAAGTTCTGATTCAGGAGTTTACTCTTGACAATAATGTAACCACTGCTTGTTCTTCGACTGCCATAGCATGATGCCAAAAATTCACCTGCTCATACATTTTCTGTTCCATTTCTGGTTTGGATGAAACTGAGACTGACAAGTGTCCAACAGCCAGGCAGAGCAGAACACACATACCGGTGCATATAACAGTAACAGCATGTATGAACTTTTTCTTACCACACTCCAACTATCCCAAAGACAACATAGTGTATCCCAAAGATATCTGCTCCTCCACGTGTAGACAAACACAGGCAACTGCTTGCTGGATGGGCTAGAACAACTACTGCGTACATATGCCGGTTCAGTGGCTGTGCAGCCACTCCTCCCTCCACCAGCCCAGTTACAGTAAGCTGACTGACAGTCACTATTAGTCACTTTCCTCCCCCTCTAAAACGACCAGCTCAGCTTCCCATTCTTCCTCCTCCGCTTCCTCTTCCCTTAACTTTGCCTGAATGGCAAAGTCTGCAGCAACAATAAGGAGAGCCCTATGTCCAGCAAACTCCTCTCTCTCTCTCTCTCTCTCTCTCTCTCTGCGTCTCTCTAATGAGGAACTCCACCATCAGTCCAACCTCCTTCTTAAAGCAGCGCACAGCGTTCGCACACAGTAACACATGCATCATAAACACACTGAAACCCTAAAGGGAATTCCTTCTTATGACTGCCAAATCATTGTTTGTGTTTTCCTTGACTACAGGGGTGTGAATCAGCATATTTACTTCTCCAACTGCATCCCCACATGCATCCATGCGTGCGATGACAAATTTAAGAAGTCTGCATCCTGGGGAAGTAGAGCAACATTATATCCATTGTCACAGGTCATCTGTACCCATTCAGTGTTGATTAGCACAAATACCATATCAAAATGATTAGTTATTGAAGGTCTTGGTCAATACATTTTTTATGCTAGGTATGCTTGGGTGTAGGAATTAGGCAAACATGAACGTAAAAAATAATGCATTTTGAAAAAAAAGCATGCATAGGTGAACCAAACACATAGCACCGAGTCACAGCTGGTGTGTAACGAGTGAAGCAAACCTAGATAGACAGTGATGAACCAGGAACGCTGTTTCACAATACAGTTTTAAAATGAAACGCTTAAAAAAAACATTTGTAAAGTATGACAAACAAATTATGTTTATCAAAACATAAATAGCATCACATACATCACACCACCAGTGACATAGAAACGTTGTTGACAAACATTCAGTTTAAAGTAAGCAATGAACAATTTATTCATAGTCCTGCCACTGCTTGGTGACACAGACTCAGTATTATGTTGTGCCACATTGTATTTTGGTGATGAGCCTTAACACTGTACACTGCAGACACAACACTAGAAAATAGTGGGACCTGCTTTAAAATCAATCAACAAATCAATCTGCATCAGCCTCAGGTCACCACAAACACAAACATACTGCTCAGGCTACACACACACACAGAGATGTCAATTACATGTACCAGCTTGGTGGATAATCTATGTGTGATCAGATGTTGATAGAGTGTCTGAGGTCTCACTCTTCCAGTCCTGTATGTAACCAAACCACCCATACTCTTCGATACACTCTACATCCTGTATCCATGACAACAGAAACACAAACATTTGTATCACTGTGCCACTCAGCTAGTTGTGCCTAACACTACAGAGAGGAACACTGGCCAGCAGGGATCAGCAGTACCCGACTGACAAGTAACCCTTGTTTGTACACAAAGCATTGGCCAATGGGCCAGCACCAGTTCTCATAGTGCTTGCAGTGTATTTACTGGGCTATTTTGGTCCAGGGGCAGGAGCCCTTCAGGCCCTCAGCTCATTGGCTGGGGTGGCTGCGTTCCTGTCACGTCTGGCCAGTCATAAGGCATATGTGTAGGAGGGAAAATCATTGACCAGGGCAGACTTGACAATGGCCTATGGAGGAGCTTGAACGCTAACACACACAAGCACACACACACACACACACAAAGCCAAAGACACACACTACTTGTCCTGCTGGCAAGTTTCATGTCATTTACTCCATCTGTCACCATGGTTGCAAGTGGCCGGCAAACAAATATAACATAAATAGATCATCACTGTAACTTAGCTGAAAGTGTTATACAACTCTGTTGATATGTCTGAGTGAGGTTTGACCCAGCAATGCTATCCTTAGTATACAATGCTGCTTAAACTGAGAGAATTGAAGATGTCATGCTTTATTTCACATGAAAATATAATGGAGGAAAGAATCTTTAGTATAAGTATTTTTTGTAGTTTTAAGGTAAATATTGCCTGATGTCTCATATGAGATTCCGATATAGTTTTATAGTGTGTTTACATAGAGTGTGACTGATATCCAAACAGAAAAAAAAGCAGCTGGATCGGAAGCCTACAAATTATCCGTTAGCAAGCAAGAAGCAAACAATCAAACATGCAAGTGTGCTTGTGTGTGTGTGCCTGTTTGTGTGTGTGTGTGTGTGTGTGTGTGTGTGTGTGTTCAATACAGAGAGAAATGCAGTAATGCAGTAATTGGCCAACCAGCTGCACAACATTTCTTTTTGCATGGGTGAAAGTCACCACGTACGGGTAGATGGAATGAAAGGCATTTGCGAGATGAGTTTGGGAGATAAGGGACACTCTATTGCTCTCTCTCACACACGCACACGCACGCACACACACACACACACACACACACACACACACACACACACACACACACACACACTTATTTCATTACAGCTAACATACACCAAAACTTGATGAGGTAAGGTTGGCTGTCTTACCTGAAGAGGTAACCAGAGAGGATAAATAGAAACACTGGGAGTGTCCATAAGCGTTTGTGTGTGTGCAAGTGCATGTGTGTGTGTATTTGTGTTGGGCATGTCTGGGGTGAGTGTGCCATATCAGCATCAATTTCTTTTCCTCTGACCAAACATGGGGACAATAAACGGCCCCTGACATAAGTATAGTAGCTTTAAGAGACATTAAAAAACAAACCTGTGTAGTGTAATACAAAAACCAAACATTAGGACCAATTTCTCTTCGTGAAGTCTTAAAACATCAATAAAAGTGAACATCAAAACAATTCGTCCTCACAGATGCAGTTGAGACAATGTTCTTATAGAGGAAGGAGAGACTGTGTTGGACCATCACTACAGTCTCTCTCTCGTCTCTCTCTACAGTCAAAAGAGGATATGAAAGTGTAATGGAGGTAAGATGAGGAAGTTGAGTCACACATTCAGCACATGCCCCATGGTGTCCCACCCACACTCACCTCTGGGAGATCATGGGTCATGTTATCATAAAGCACATGTTATGTTGTGTTTCCTGCGGATTTCTAGAAAAAGTCCAACTGCCAGCGTCTATCATTTGAGCTAGCTACCTGTCTTGTCACAAAACGGGGGAAACAAACTCCACAGGTTCCGAGAAACCAGTCCATATGGCGAATGGATGAAGCTGTGTTTACACACACCACCTAATGCTCTTTCGCACTAGAGTACATCCACTAAGTGTGTGTGTGTGTGTGTGTGTGTGTGTGTGTGTGTGTGTGCGTGTGTGTGTGTGTGTGTGTGTGTGTGATCAACTGCCAATGTTTACCTAACGAAAATTAACCCAATTGCCAAGTCTTCCACATGGACGTGAGCCCAATGAGGCTGAAAATATAACTCACACCACACTGTTCCATGTACACAGCACACAGGACACAATGCTGGGGTCTAATGTTTCTAACGTGAAAAGCTTATGTTGGTATCACACATTCAAACACAAATGTGCACTTCTAAACCTCAGCCAGGGAAGAGAAATTCAGTGATGCTGTTTGGTAATTAGGATCTTAATTGGAACACGTTAATTGGACATTGACGCGTCATCGCTCCTGTGAAACTCATCTCTGCTTTGCTTTGTTGGTCATCTGAGCCAGTTGCAGCTGTGCTGTTGAGAAAGGCAGTGCAATCACTCTTTCAGGCCTCTGAGCTGCTCTAAATACTGGTTAGTGACCTCTGACCTTACTGACAGTGACCTCACAGCTCAGTGTGTTTACTGACCCCTCACCTCTCAAACCGTGTGCACTCTGTTAACCTTATTCCTGTGTTCCTGTGTATCTGTCCCACTCTTAACTGTGCTTCAGCATCGTCTTCAGCACTGAGAAGTGAGTGCAGGGCTGTTAAAGGTATCTACATTTTAACAGGTTATTGTGTACAAATCTGGCCTCATGAGTTAATATAATGTACATTGAAAATATTTTTGCATGACAGGGAGCACATGTATCTACATTTACCCTCCATGATCGCTATGACGTGGCTTTAGTTCGGAGGCTTTATATAACTATAGCATATACCTGGAAAGACCTTGGCATAGTCTCTGTCAATGACCTCACTATGAATAAGCACTGGAACACAATTGTCCAGCCTTGTTTTTGCAGCTCAGGAGAAACCTATAGACTGCCATGCCTTCACTTACTCACATTTGGATGATAGTAAAACTCTGTTCACAAGCCTCCACAATGCAGATGCCAGATTTCTCAACAAACTTAATAATTAGTACACACACACACACACACACACACACACACGCACACGCACACACATTCCTATTATTTTAAGAACACAAGTTATTAAATAGTGTTCACTTATTGATGGTTGTTTCAATAAAGATCTGGTTATCCTGTTGTTCCCCGTGGCTGCAGTTCCTGAAAGTCCATCTCCCATGATCAGTGACATAAGTAATCACATACTGCTTACAACTGCCGATGTTTTCATTTTCTGTTTCAAGTGAGTCAACTCATAAGCTTGTTCCCATGGTGTTTCACCAAACATCAATGACACAACTAGAAGGTGTAAAAAAAGTAAACAAGTCATGAGCGGACAGTAAAAGGAGGCCAAGGAAAAAGGTGAATTCCTCAGTTACAAGGAGCCTGTCCTCATGAGGCCTCTGTCCTGACCTCTAAACTTTGTTGTGTTCTGTGGAAACTGTGTGGTTGATTACTGAAACTAGGCAGTGGGGAATCATGGAAATTGGTCTCATGTCAAACATAGGCATGTGGCACACATACTTTGACGAAAGGTCAGTAGGTCAGTCCTTCAAGCAGACTAGATGCTGAGGCAAAAGCAGTCAGCAACGTTTTGTTTTAATAGTTAGTGCCGTCATTTACATCATCATCATCATTCTAATAAACCTGTAAACGTTTAAATATAATGATCAGGATCATTGTGTGGCAAAAATGTCTGGACCTCAGCCAATATATTTCAATCAACCATCTGTCAGTCACTTAAACAGTTAAATAGTTGGAGCATGGTCTTGCATTCTAAAATTAACTGCAACTGTGTCCTAACTGCATCCCAGGTATAGTGCATAGATCATTCCAGGAATAATATGATAATACTGTGCTACTGGACATCAACGGGTATAACAGATTGCACCCAGCACAAAAATACACCCTCACTAAAAATAATGTGTGTATGCATAAACAAGCCTACTCTGCAGAGAGAGGGCAAAAAAGGGACTAAATGGTCAAAGGTGTTGTCAGGATATTTTTGTGTCAGCACCATGCGGCTCTGTCAAAGAAAGCTCTTGAATAAGCAACCGAGTATAACAATCTGTGCAGTTTACAGTCACAGCTTATACATAGCAGCATGCCCTGGGGCTGAGGTGTTGTTACTGATACCAGCCTGGCTACTGCTTATAAATGGCAAGAGGGGCAGCTCAGAGCAGAGACAGGGAGAGTAGTGCGTTCTGGTCTAACTCGGTGAGTCCTAGATCAGAGACTGTGTCCACATATTAAAAATACATAAATATAAAAACATTTCAGACCTATTTTATTTCAGGCTATTATATTATTGTAGTTTACAATTAACAACCAATTGAATGAATATTTTATGTTAAATGCATAAACTCTTAGCTAGCAGAACTATGAGGAAAAACTAGCATCTTGACACAAATATATATACAGATATATGGAACTGCAATTTGTAAATATTGTTCTTTAAATGCTTTGGCTTAAGTCAAACTTCCTATCTATAGGAAAACACTGCAACTTCTCTCATGCTATCTTATGTTAAATGTCCCAGTCTTTCTATTCTAATTCTACACAGATTCATAATAAAGTTATCAGCAGCTGGATAAAAAAGACATGGTTCTAACGAGTGGACTGTGATGTAAGATGCTTGCAAACTGTGTGAGGAGTTGAATCTTTGGCAGGTCTATAGGTTTAATATACACAGGTCTGGTCTGACACAGGATTTGGCTGATTCGTAATAAACGAAATTAAATGAGATGACGTTGCATGTGGAATCAGCTCGGTGTGTTTGCGGAGGCACTGGCGGAAACAACAATGTGTATGTGAGTATGTGAGGTGAAATAACACTCACCCGGCTCTGAAGGTCAGACAGTCCGAAGTCAGGAAAGTGCGTGTCCGCTTCTGTCTGCACGCGCCGATACCAGCAGCGAGTCTGCCCGGCACCGCCACAGGAAAACAACGTTCGTGTTTCAGAAAATTAAAAAAAACAAACCAAAAAAACAAGTGTTAAAAGTTCCGCTGTGTTTCCACAGGCTGCTACAGCGTGAAGCGTCGGGGGTGATTTGTTTTCGTTTTGACCGTCGAGATGTTGTCACAACTCGGAGCGTCTGTGGTCACCTGTGCCACCGCCAATGGCAGCGCGCGAACTGGTTTGTGGGAAATGTAGTTTTTTGGCGAGCTCGACGCAGCACGATATTTTGGGGGGATGACGCGATGCGTGTTGACAGCAGACGAGGCGCTGATCCAACCTGATCCTACGTGTTACCACGACGAATATGACTTAGAGGAAAAACCTCTTCAAGTGAACCAGTTCATCTGGCACACGTTTCACTACATTCATATATTATGGTTTTGGGTTAATATACGAGTGTCCCAATAAGTTTACCCCCTGTGACGTTTCACTGTGATGTGGGGTTATTTTGCATTTTTATTCTGCACTGTTGGTTACAACATGTGACACACTGTGATCCATTAGGCCCATGTTTTACGTATTCACCTGGTGGTTTGTTATTTCTGGAGTGGTGAATGCACACATTAGATTGCACTGATCCAGCTTTAAGTTCCAATTTCACAATTCTTTGTGTTTTATGTTAATCAAATTGGGCCTCTATATATACACACACATATACACACACACTCACTCTCTCTCTCTCCTATTTTTGGGGTCCCTGTCAGTCAGGGGCCCTTGGAATCATCCTAACATTTCCCCTCTGGGTATATGTACAGTATGTGGTTTTGCAAACTAACATGACTGCTGTCAGTATTATTATTTCAGAGAATTATACTTCTTAAACCACGCATGAAACGATTTATACATACAGTATATACATGACAGATTTTATCCACTGACCCAAGAAAACTATTTGCATATACTTGCAACGTGGGTGTTTGGGACAGGTAGTACTCTGTACCACCATAGGACGGAAACAAAAACAACCTACATATTATACATGAACAAATTAAGACAGAAGTCTGGCGGCATTGATCATGGGCAGTTTCATTTTTTTATTTCAGTGCAGAAAGTTTATTTTCCCATAAAACTCTCAGCTGATTAAACCAAACCAGTCACTCAAATACCAAATGTTGCTAACCACAATGAACAACTATCACTGCTATAGTGTTCTGTCATCAACTAAATTGTTTTTAGTTGATGAACTGTAAACTATTGGTGGCTAATCTAAGTATATGCAAAACATTCCAGGATAAAATAAAGGTATGTGGCTGGTGGACAGTGTCACTGGCAGCACCCACCCACGCCCAATACTCCATCAAGCATGTGACTGGTTAGGTTCTACCCACATTCGAAACACACAAACCTTAAACATAACATTTGGTACCATAGATGGTTGGCAGTAAGGGGCATGGCTGACATAATCAGAAACAAAATATTTTCATTGATGAAACACTCAAAAATAAAAAAAAATAATAAAAATGCTGCCCATATCAGCAGGTGACATCCAAAGTAGTCATGTCTTTGGTCCCTTCAGTGTAGAGCAGTGTCATTAATATTCACTTAATACTCGGTGTGGCTGCCTTGAAATAAATACATTCATTAATAATAATATAGTAATACAACTATATTAATGCCAAAAACAAATGCATAATCAAGTTATTTCCATGTAACTTTCAAGTGAGCATTAAACAGAGACTGGGAAGGCAGTGCAACTGTTCCACCCTGTTTGTCCGTGAGTTTTAAAAACTCACCTTCCAAATGTGTCTCAATTGTAGGTTTTATACTTTAATACAATACTGATTCTGTTGGAGCATGGTGGAATTCAAATCTTCTATGCAACTGGTAGCTGAGATAATGCCATATTAGTTTCTACAGTGTGAGATATTATGCAACCTAAGCTAGATTGTTTTAAGAGCCAAATTTTTTAAATCCCAATCAACTCATGATTATTCTTTCTTACAATTATCAAAACAACCACTGACTTTAGACGATGATCTGGCAGATTTGCATTAACAGAAAACAAGCACAGCCTCTCAGGGAACAATAATATTTAGATTGATTAATTCCGTAATAAACAATAAAGTCTTAAAGAAATGTACCAAGTACTACTACTTGGTGGGCATGCAACAGTGACAATAAAGTGAAATATGAATTAAAGCAAAAATCAAATGAATTGTCACTGAAAATAATCCAGCGTTTAGCAGAAACAGCCGATGGCAATATTCTTTTGGTGAAAGGGATGTTGTTAAAAGCAGGGCTCTTGTGATGATAGTGACAGGAGCCCCAGTGACAGCCCATTGCATCAGGATGCGAGGAGGCATAGGCCCTATCTGGAGGATACATAGGGGTACTGTGGATGCCACCAGTCCATGAGCCTCACACTGTGTACGGGATCCAACACCACCTGGGTCCCACCTTGATCCCCCCTCTTCTTCCCCCTCTGGAGAGGGGAGTCTTGGAATAACAGACGAACACGGTGGTGCCGCATGTCCGTGCTCACGTTGATTGTAAACTTCAAGGGAGATAGAGACAGTTCACAAAGGGTTAAACAATGACGTGAAACAACATGAATCCCATCAGCTCTTTCAAATTGTTTAAAAAGGGGACAACTACGAGGTACTAACCAGGGTGAGTGTCATGCCCATGACCACAGGTGTGAAGATGAAGTTGAGTGTGGTGACCTGGAGCACATAGCAATCAGAGTCCGGGTTTGTGTGAACATCTTCATATCGTCTGGGCAAACACAATGACCTTGAACAACCATTCTTATGGTGTCCCTGCAATGATGGAGTTAACCAGAGAAATAAACAAATTGTAAACATGACAGCAGAAGAAAATATATGCAACTAGTTTTTGAGAAAGCCTTTACCTGCTTTATAAACTTGAAGTTGAACTCCCATAATGCCTCGTGTCGAGGCCCTGGCACCCGTTTTACCCAGAAGAGTAAACACTGCAACGGCAAAAATGTTTGTAAAACAGTATTAGTATGGGAGATCAGTGTATTAACTTTATAAATTATAAATAAATTTGTCTTCCTGATATCTTTCTTAAAAGGCAAGATAAAATGCGATAAAATGGGAAATGAGAAAATGTTTTTTCTAGTTTCACTTTGCGGGACTGCTGTAACACACCTCTTCATTTACCTTAGAGTTAAGCAAGGTTGTGGGCGTTGATTCTGGCAAGGCAGGAATTTTTGAGACGCGCATGCTGAATGGCTCATACAAATGGAAAAGAGAGCGAATGACTCGCGCCCGCAGACAGCACATCATATCAATAGAGTCAGGACGCAGGCGAAATGGCAGATCAGCATCAATCCTGTAGTGTCTTAAAAATAAAGAGATTGAAGATATAAGCTCCTCACTTTAACAAACCATGAACCTATGCCTGTTATTTCTTCTCCATGAAATACTGAATAATTTTGCAGTGTTATAATTGAGTATAATGAAGTCATCTTTATTTACAGTTCCAACACTCACTACTCTTGAGTGAATCGGCAAATGAGCGTTGAACGCTGCCCTCACTTCATCCCTTGGTACAAAAATAACTGAAATCATGCAGTTCATAAATGAAACCAGCTCACCTTCTGTACAGCCTGGTCCAAAAAGCTGCAGTGCATGTGACCATCCAGGCATTTCTACAGATCAATGCAAATCTGCATACATCCTCAGGCCGAATGTAAGAGGCGAGCACCAACCAAATATCCACTGGATACTCCTCCCCATGACTGCTCTCACTGCTCTCTGTGATGACGACATGCAAACAGTCCATAACCAGGAGAGATTTAGTGTATGCGTGGTAAACTAGTTTGCCTATTAAAGCACAAATGAAAAAAATAAACATGTTACCCTTTCTTCTTTTGTTTTTCTTCTTGCGGGCCATCTTGCTTTCATTTTCTGCACCTTCTTCTGGGTCCAGGTCGTCACTGCTGTCCAAAGTATCTGGTTTGACATTGGCAGCAGATGAGAGAACTTCCTCCACAGCACCCTGAGATGCTTCCAGACCGCAGAGGGATTTCACTAAAGAGAACAAGGCAATGTAAGGATGAGCGTCTGCGTCCGTTGTTTAGGGCAAATGAGACTGTTCTGAAAGTTTTACCTTCTTTAGCAACTGCATTAGCGACAGCCTTTTTCACCCTCCCCGACTTAACAACGGCTGGGTCGGAATCGGCATAATCAGCAACGGTCACTATTTATAAAACACCATATATTTAGAACAGAACAGAATAGAATGTCATCACACGTGCTAGCATGACGAAAATGCAGTAGCTGCCTCTGAAAGGTGCTAGAAATAAAGTTACATAGAGCAAGATAAAATGCACAAAGAATCAACGATGTAAAATATACGAAATTCAAGATACAGTCATACAAGATATAAAATACTGCACGTTCACTGCACGTATTGTAAATCTAAACATATGAGCAAAACTTCACATTGCAATTAGTTACAGAAAGATACACTTCCCACTTTCTGTAAGGCTGTCTCAAACACTAGAAAATTATGAAATAACCCAAGTGTGCTATTATACCTGGGCCAAATAACGCTTATCGTATGTTCTAAAATGAGGATGTGGACTATTTCAGTTGCAGCCGACTGTGCAGTGCTAGCAGTGGGCGTGCTAGCTTGCTGGCTAATGTATACGTAATTTACCTGATTCCGAACAAACGTCTCCGGCCCTAAATTTCAGCCGTTTTCGGTTCCCTTTCTTGGGCATGTCGACACGGGTAATCTGCAAACACTTAGCGGGGCAGTGAGCGCTGCCATGTCTCTATGGCAAACTGAGGTAGAGAGAAAGAAAGAAAAATGATAGAGTAATTGAAAAATGTTCCGCCAGGATCTTCAGCCATCATGGAATGACGTGACGTTTCAAGTCACGCGAGAGTATCGTCGCGTTCTGTGTTTTCCTTACTACCACCTGCCGGTATATTACGAGGATTACAACAATTTCTCTGCACCAAACGAGTAGAAAAATAGAAAAATACATTTGCCCTTTTATTTGATAATATCAGTACGAGTGATATTAAAACATTTGAAAACTTTGCCTTCGCTGTGATTTGTCATGAATGTCATTGTGTCAGAGGAAATCAGATTTTCTTCATTTGGGCCAGAACTCCAATGAAGTTGAGTGATGTCGTATATCTTATGTCTTACTACAATGTATTTTCATCGCCATTTTCTGTAGTTACATTGATTACAAATTTCACCTTAAAGGGAAGTTTACTCCTGATAAGATATGTGTTCTTGTGTTGAAAATACCTTTACGTATGTATCAATAACAGCAACACGAACGCCTCTTACTGTTGCTTTTCCAAATTACAACTTCCCCACTTATCAACATCATTAAGTTCTGAGTAAATGTCGCTTGTCAACAGTCCCGAGGGACTCCTCCCACACACTGAGTCATCGACACTGAAAAGATTAAAGCACTGTTAGTTATAATAAAGTTTTGAAAAACACAGCAGTACATCATGTAAATGTCAGAGGAGTCATGGACGAAAGCTGTTGGGGTAAGTTTCTCTTCAGGGCTTTATGCCATAAAGCTTTACTTGGCAGGAAGGATGTCTGGCTGCAGCTTTTAGCTGCCAACAAAATTACTTGGACCAGTATAGGGACAGATCATAGTGTGGATGAACCAGTTTTTGGCTGAAAGCCTTGAAGGCAACTCCGCCATGTGCAAGCAAGAAATGAAGATGGTTTGCGGCACTGCTTCAGTGAACCACTAGGTGGCAACAAATAGCCATCGCTAATTTTGCCAGATTGAAGTGAACTTGAATGAGGGCTGTATGAATATAGATTTAATTATATTAAAATCACACACACACACACACACACACACACACAGATAGATAGATAGATAGATAGATAGATAGATAGATAGATAGATAGATAGATAGATAGATAGATAGATAGATAGATAGATAGATAGATAGAGGTGCTGATGAGAAAAAGTGAATTAGCAGTAAGGGTCATGCCTGTGCTGTCTGTGGTAACACGATATAAGTGTTTATGAATGAGTGTTATAGACAACATTATTATGATCATCCAGCTGATTTCGGTTCTCTGGTTATGTATGGTTATGCAAAACGCCCATAGGCTGGCCCCCCGTTTCCAGAGTAACTCTGTGTGTGCGTGTGTGTGTGTGACAGAGAGAGAGAGAGAGAGAGAGAGATGAAGAGGAGGAGGAGGAGGAGGAGTGATCTTCGCCTCGGCTCTCCTCGGCTCGGCTCGGTGGTGATGGTGATGTGGTGGTGATGGTGATGTGGTGGTGTGGAGAGATGGCAGCGGAGAAGGCGGATGCAAATCACACGGTCTGTCGGTGTCCTCGCGATTAAGGACGCAGATTCAACGTCTCCCCTTTGGATGCAGTCTACTATGGTCGCCGTCGCGCTCGCGGGCACCACCCCTCCGCACGCACGCATCCATCCCTGAGCTGTCCATCACATCACGCCGGGGCTCCTACATGTGAGTGAGCGCGCGGCGCGCCGGGCAGGGCGGATCTGCTCCCTGGGTGAAAGACGCCGGTTAGCATGGACGGAAGGCTGCTCGTCGTCCCGTCGTTCCAGTCTCTGTGATCAGGTAAGACGACGCCGAGCGTCCACTCGTGCGTCTGGAAATGTCATGTAACGGGAGCGAGGCGCGTAATGACGCTGGCACAGGAGGCTCGCTGCTCCGCGGCGCTGACAGGCCCGTTGATCGCACCATGCACATCTGCTTCTCTGGATTATAAACCACACACTCATTCACCTCCTTCATCCCGACAGCGACAGCGTCCTACAGCGGTGCCCACACCACCGAGCGGGAGAGATGATGTGCGAGGTGATGCCGACCATCAGCGAGGGAGACTCGGCCGGTCCTCCCAGAGGCACCGGCGGCGTCCCCAACGGCTCGGAGCAGGAGGCCAACTTCGAGCAGCTGATGGTCAACATGCTGGACGAGAGGGACAAGCTGCTGGAGTCCCTGAGGGAGACCCAGGAGACCCTCATTCAGTGTCAGACTAAGCTGCAGGGGGCGCTGCATGAGAGGGACGTGCTCCAGCGGCAGATCAACGCCGCGCTGCCCCAGGTGAGGAGCAGCCGGCCTCTGGAGGGGAGGGGGGGCTGGGGCTGATGGGCGAGATGGATACGGTGGTGTTTGTACAATACGTCATTGAAGTAGTCTCATGTGATGAAGGCGGATCACTGAGCTCCAGCAGCACTGAATGCACAGCTCCCAGTTCATGATTGTCACCTGGCTCGTGTTGATTTGACTGGAAAACTGATTGGGAGGCTGCACAATCAAAGCAGAATGGTAATGGCGTTGGGGGTTGGTTCTGCTCGGTTAATGGAGGCCCTGTCTTGAAATTCCAATTAAAAGTTGCGTTGTCGATGCATGCTCAAGTTAACCACAGGTGTAAAGAGGCACCCAATAAGATTTAGCTCCACAGCCAGCCAGTAAATCAGTCGTGTCATGGTGCAACCACTTTCACTGACTTCCATAAGACTGCATGACATTGCTCTTTTTAACCAAAGTTACACCTGAAAAAAACAGTAAAAGTAGTATTCCTTAATTCGGCCCAAACCTCCCTTCCTCTGTGGTGGGAAACCCCATTATCACTGCTGCATGTCCCAGGAATATGACAAATGATGGGGATATGGAGACACACACACCACCTCAAAAGCTCCTCCTGTAAATGACAGCATGCCAAGAGGATGTAAATGTCAAGTAGGTAGAATGGTAATGTTGTGGGTTGAAAAGTGAACCGGGCGGTGGATGGACGGTTAATACAGATGTTGAGAGCTCTGCTGTCTACAGATGGAGACAGAGCACATCTGTCATTATATAGATTCAAATAACCTCACCATTGCTTGTGGTGGCCTGTCCATTGGTGGTAATGTAAGTGATCTGATGGTAAACTGAGATGCCTTAAGTGTTGGGAGCCTGTGTGTGTGTGTGTGTGTGTGTGTGTGTGTGTGTGTGTGTGTGTGTGTGTGCGTGTGTGTGTGTGTGTGTGTGTGTGTGTGTGTGAAGCCTCAGCACATAAAGCTGCGTTACCCTCTGACCCGCTGGTGTAAATGCGTTGCATGATGTGCATGTGTGTGTCTGTGTGTGTGAGGTTGCGAGAGAGAGAGAGAGAGAGAGAGAGAGAGGACCATGCTGATGCTCACAGCCTCACTGCAGCCTCTGTCTCATGCTCTTCCACTCTCCGAAGACCTCGCACACCCACGACATACACAGCGGTGGTCATTCCCACACCAGCCGAGGAGCAGACGAGATGATGCAATGGACCGTGGTTTAAGCAGCACTGAGAAACGAGAACATCTCAGTAGGGACTGACTTGTGTTCAGCTTTGCTCTGCCCTGTCAAATAGTGTGAGAACAGTCTTCATTTGGAAACTGAAGATCTTGTAACGTTGATGGGAAATAACATACGGTATCTGATCCCTCAAGTTTGGGTGTGAGGAATATATTGCAGCAGCGTTGTAGCAGTAGCGATGCTGCTGACCTCACTATCCTGTGTGTGTGAGTGGTAATTAGGCTGATTCACAGCTCATCTCAGCATGATCATGGTTGGTGTGCGTATCCCCTCGACTACAATACAATATTGCTGCTTCCAGCTTCCTGTTTGCTATTGTTGCCTCTTCTGTGTAGCCCTCCAGTCAGTAGTTTCTTTTTGTGCGTTGTATGAGAAGTGTTATTGTGTCTCTCCTTGTTCAGTACTCTCTGCTCCTAATGCGCAGATTGATGTATGAGTGTTGGCACAGCACCTTTTTTGCCCAAATCCAAACCTTTGTCTCTTTCCATATCCAGACATTTGTCACCTGTAAGGTGTGTGAATGTGTGTGTGTGTGTGTGTGTGTGTGTTTGTGTTTGTAAGGTCTTCTGTTGGTTTCCTGACTCCATGGAAATGGTCTGACCCAGAACTGTCAGATTTTTGTGACCACACACACACACACACACACACACACACACACACACACACACATGCCCAAACTGTGTAAGCAATTCGAAATTCAGTGTTCTTTGGTGTCATCCTTGTTAAAAATACATTCACATCACCCTGGCATCAGTGTTCAAATGTATTGTGTTTACCTCAGCATCATCATAAAAATGGAAAATGGGACAAAGTTGCCATTTTATCACACACGTGCGCACACACACACACAAACAGAGCGAGAGCGAGAGCAAGAGCGCGAGAGAGAGAGAGAGAGCAGGATGGATATGTTCATTAGCTACAGAGAATGGAGTTTCAGATTAACATGTCAACCTATTATGGTGCATAATGCTTCTAATACAGCCCTCAGAGATGGTCTCGCCTATAGACAAATTTGGTTTTAGACAGAAAGAGAGAGAGAGAGAGAGACCTACATACGCATGCTTGCACTCACACATGCTTATATATGCATAAAAACACACACACATGCACGCGTGCAAACGCCTGCGCCTCCTCTTCGTGAGAAAAGCTGTTGTGACACTGTCAAAAGAGACAACACTGTAAAACAAGCTGTTGTGCATACGTGTGAAATGTGGTAAGAGAGTAGACACCAGGTTAACACCGCATGTCCAAAACAGCAGTTCACTACTTTACTCTTTACTCTAACACTATAATATATTGTATTACTAAGAGCTGCATAGAGACGTGGACATATATATATATATTGTTAAAGGGGTGATGTGGTATGATACTTCCAAAGAAGCAGGTTTTAATTTGACAGGATCAATACCACTCTGTCAGTTGTTGTATTTTTCGATAGTCTGTTATGGTAGAGCTAAAACAAACAGGGTTTCTTTCACAGACAAGTTTTGCAGCTCACAGGCAAAGCCCCCGATTGGTGCTTGATGGGCAGCTGCCAATCGTTATGTCTGAACTTTTCAGACATGATAGAACTGGCTCGCTGATGCACCACAGACTCTATCTAGTCAAAGTTGGTGACAGCTCCAGCCAGCTGCAGCCAATCACAATGCAGAGACGTCCACTCAAAGCCCCAAATATTTATTACATCTCCCGTCTCATATCATATTCTCCATTTTCTAACCGAGGTTTGTGTGTTTATGGTGTGATACGAGGCTTTATGTTGTGTAAGGGTGAGTCCTGTTGTTTGGACACCTGTTCCGAGAGGACACAACACTGGCTATTTTTGCCAGCATACAAATACAGAGAGGAACACACACACACACACACACACACACACACATACACACACACACACACACACCCAGGATCACACTGCCCTTCCAAAACAACAACTGCCTGTTGTTCTACATTCTAGCCCCTCTGGTCCCACTGAGACACACCTACGTACTCTCCACTATTTGTATTTGTGTTGTTTATTTGACCTCACACAAAGGCCCTTTAACTTCTCATTGTTGCTTACTCGTGTACAGACACGTAAACACAACCAGTGCTCACACACATACGTTCTCTGTGAGCACATACAGAGGACAGTTCCAGTGTGTATGCGCGTTTATGACTGCCTTACCTTTTCTGATCAGACAGTTTTACACTGAAGTGTATGGCTGCTTGTGTTTCGGCAACGCGAGGGAGCATCTGTACCCAGCATACATCTTGTTTTTGCTGACACACAGTGGTTCACCCCCTCAACTCACTGCAGTGATGTATAAGTGTACTGCATGGTGCTGGGTGTGGTCAGAGGTCAAGGCAGTGAAGCTCTGCCCCTCAGCCTGAGGTTAAAATTATAGTTCTTTCTTTGTTAAATGTTTCATATTGGTACGAGTATGCATATATTCCACCTGATACCCAAGTAATTAGGAATCCTGATATATTTATAATGTCTGTATTATATTTGAAGAAAATGTATATCTTATATCAATGTAGCCAGTCGTTGTAAGTCTAATAAAAAAGCTGCACCCATATTCCCTTAATCAACCCCAGTATTACAATTAATAATAATAATAACAATAATACAACCATTCCTGTTACTGTGTGTGCGAAATGCTAAAAGAGAGCAGGGTACTTCACACTATTTGAATCAAAGCCAATAGAAGGGAGCCCTGCAGGCTTGGTACTCAGCCATCATAGTTACTGTACTAGAGGTGTGTTTTGCCTACAGTTACCATGTGAGAGGGAGCGAGTGTCAAAGCTTATTTACTTTACACTGCAGAGGAAGGAAGACGAGCTCCTGCAGGACCTTCTGTGCAGTGCATAGAGGTGGCCTGAGGTTATCAGGACACATGCACATCCATCCATTGCACACATCCTTTTATCCGTCTCAGGGTGATGGGGGGAGCTGCAGCCAATCGCCACTGACGAGAAGAGAAGCTCCCCGCTGTGCTAACCAATGCAGCCCACACATATTCAGCAACGCACAAACTCTCTTACTCACATATGCACCCTTCTGCTTAATGTTGTGAGTTCGTGTGTGTGTACGTGAGCGTGCCCACATCTACTGCCGATCATTCATGGATGTCTGAGGCGTCTCACTCGTCTGCTACTGAAGCCTAAACCTTATGTGTCGCGTGAGCGCCAAATGCAGGAATTTGGGCTGAAGTGGAGGAAATGGGAGCATGAAGTGAGTATCTGAATGTCACAAAGAAAATCTGCAAGGGAGAGAGAAGATGGGTTGAGTCTAAAAGACAGAGATATGTTGCAGCCACATTCTTACTCTTCCACTGGTATCAATATCATCTTCTAACAGTAACCTTCACGTAAGCCATACAGCACAGCTGTATTAATATACAACGCCATGTCTTTGATCTTTGATCTTAGCCTGTACAACGTCCTGTAACTGATCGAAAAAAGGATCCAATCCTTGTCTGAGTTTATGTTTTCATAAACGATTTTTAAAGTTCTGCCCATAAACTCAGCTCCGGATAAATTCACAAGTGAGAAACAAACTCCAGTGACCCCAGAATACATGAAGTGAGGCTAATTAACAACATGTCTACCTCTCAGCAGATGACTGACATCACACCTCTCTCTCTCTCTCTCTCTCTCTCTCTCTGTATGTGTCTCCTCTCTTCCTCTCTTGCTGCATTTGAACAGCTTACATCATCTGTCAATGGCTGTTTCCCCTCTGCACATTACTCCACGGTCCTCCCTCTGCTTGCCCAGCTCATGTCCGTGTCATCTTCACATTGTCCAGTCTTCATTCAAGCTCACCCAAAAGCTCAAATCAGGTCACGCCAGCCCCTGGCAAACGCTTGTGCACAGCTTTCAGGCCTCTCGGCACTAATATGTTATCAGTGTGCAAAGCGAGCTCCCCCACGCTGCCCTGCCACACCAAGGCCCCGGCACGCTGTCTCTCAGAAGCATCTATCCTTTTGCCCCCCCACCCTTCCTCTGCCAGGACCATCTGGCTCTCAGCACCAGGCACATTTAGCTCAGCCGGGTGCCAATTTGTCCCCCCGGCTGCCTGGCCAAAAGAAGGAGAGTTACGGAAGAAAGAGTAGGAAAGAGTATATATTTTTATTAATGTTTGTTTGCGTATATGTATGTGCGTGCATGCGCGCGCGTGTGTGTGTGTGTGTATATAAAGATTTGATGTGCACCCACATGTGCAAAGACACAGGAGAGACATCAAGAGACAAAATGCACATAGCTCTTCTTTTGCACACAAATACATACAAACACACATACACACGCAGCAGTCGGGGTGGCATCTCTTAGACCCCAGTTTTTCTCGGCAAGCGCCGTAAGCAGCAGAAGATAAGTCCCCAGTTGGACCCTTAAAGGGATTTAAGTGACTTCAAAATGCTTCATCTGCTCCATGAAATACAGCTTGTCAGTGTCTCACAACGTACGCACACCCCTCCCCGCTGCTGTCTGTCAATAACGCTACACACATACAAACACACACACACACACACACAGATCTGAGAGCGCGTGGCAGTGCAAATGGAATGCAGGATTTGGGAGAGGGACACAGTGGTAGGACAAATACTGCCACACGAACTGTAGCTAACAGCTCCAGCAGCGAAACATGTTTTTCTCTATGTGTTGGCTGCAGAACACATTACACTTCACATTTGCTTAATCGTTTCTGTTGCGTTGGTCTCAGGATATGAATCATAGATGTGCGAGTGACAGCAGAAACCAGACATAAAAAAAATGCCCCCACCCCCATCACGTGTAAAATATTCTGCGATAATTATATCGTCTTGCTTGGGAGCGATCCAGCATTTTCCAGCAGAGAACCACAGCTTTATTGGTGTCAGCTCTCATCATGTCTGCTTCACACATGCCTGCAAACTGCATTGCACCCTGAAGGCGAAGCTTTTAATTTACCACTCAACACTTCTTTAAGTCCTCAACTTTGGGTCGAGATAGTATGAATGGTATTGTGGGTGCAAGTGGCTGAAATGAGTGGCGTCTGTATGGGATTGTTGGGTGTGGGGGGGGGGCTCGGGTGAGGAGGCTGGACATCTGGAGAAGAGCTGCTGCTGCTGGAGCATCTGATTAGGATTCTGCCTCTGCTCCTTCTGTGTGTGTGCACATTCATCTAGCAGATGAACCCTGCAGGTCCTGTTGTCCCCTGTCAAAACACCTGTGCTTTAAACGCAGTGATATCATAATGTGCACATTTTTCTGAAGACGCTATTGTAACCGAAGAGAAAGATGGTGGCCGCAGCTGTAAACCAACAAATATATTATTCCCTCCCATAATATTTAATACTCCTAGTGAGACTATGCTATTGGTACCAAAGTCGTACATAAGAAAATGGTTCAAGTGATGAATTGCCAAGACTAAGTCAGCACTTCCCGGTACTGTTAAACGTCAGAGCGGGGTAATATATCACACACAGCCGCATACGCACACGTGCATACACACACTTATTGGTTCTGTATTAGAGAGAGATGTGCTAATATGAGCCAGCTCAGTGCAGCATCATGGCTGAGCAGACACAGTGTGTTCTCAACACTGTGTCGTAGATGCATGATGGCATCGTTTACATCAGACCATTCAAGGCTGTGAATGTGCACAGGTACAGACAGAAGAAAGTAAGGACATTTTTGCTGCAGCTGTGTCTGAAGACATCTCTGAGATCATCCCTTGTATTAAATCAAGATGTGTTTATGCAGCGCCACCTACAACATGCCTCAGTCCTCAGATGCAGTCGGTTATTCAGTTACTTCCAGCTCCATTCACTGACACGTGGATGGTGCAGAAATCCAAACTGGGTGTCCACAGTCACACACACACACACACACACACACACGAACACACACTTTTTACTTTGTGGAGAATTTGAGCTGCTTTTTTTCCCCACTATTTTTGGTTCAATTCATTTTTTGTGCCTCCGTGGTTTCAGTAAGGCACGATATACTGTAAAAGAACATGGAATCGTTGGCGTCAGGAGTCAAGATCCAGTGCTGAGACATAACCAACTTGCTGATCTGTCCGCCCTCCTTTTTTAAATTCCCAGTCTCTTCCTTTTTTTCTCTCTCTCTCGGGCTTGCTCACTCTCCGTCTTATCAGCGGTGATGGCTTTAAGCGTGTGTGCTGAGAGGTCTATTAGTTAGCTATCAGCCTGTCAGATTATACTTCATATCTCTCAGCTAGCTGACTGTACTTACAGCGTCGCTCTGACTGTTTTAGGTGGGAGCACAGCTGCTCGCGTGTTATGTTGGGTCACGAACTTCCACATTCTTTGAACAAACCAAAAAAAACCTGTGGGCTCATGTAAACGATTCTCTGTCTTTGTGTTGCCTCATGAGGCATTGGATCTCCAAATGTTGTTTTATTATGGGAGGTTATTAACCACATCGAGTGACGGTATGTGTGTATGTCCTTCAGCAACTGCATGTGTGCGATGAATTGACCTAAATCAGCTCATTAAACTCAAGACTCTGATTGGACTAAAGTCCAATGAGTTTCCACATCTCCACAGTAGCCTGAGAGCATCACATTATGTGTTATGAGTGTGCATGCACATACAGTATAGGCATGTTTGTGTGTAAATGCGTGTGCACCAACATGTCTCAGTATTGCATTGTATAATTCTATTATAGTCTCAGTGGTACCAAGGAAACATTTGTTTTGCTACAGCACTGTATAGTAGTGTATGTAGTGCATCTAACTATGACACTAATAGCCTGGACTGCACCCACATATTTGTATGTATAACTGATGTACACACACTATCATGACAACGGGCAACTCCATTGTCATGGCGATGAAGGTCAGTAAGCATTGTGGCGTCCCATTAGAATAATGGTGGCAGTGATGTGGCCTGCACAAGCGCAAGAAGAGCATCGTTCACACTTAGACGCTTTGCTCTCCCTGTCGCTGTGAACCAGGAAAGACAGAGCGACAGAGGAAGTGCCCGCAGTTGAGTTACATAAAGGTCATATGAAGCATTGCAGCTTGCATCAGACAGTGTCAACCCCACCCCCTCACCCCCCAACACTTCCGCTGCCATCCTCCAGAATTCCTCTCCATCCTCTGCCTCTCCGGTTTCAGTCACATCCTTTTGTCATTGTGATCGGTTCATTTTTGCATTCTCCTATCTGATCCTGCATTTCCTATCATCTCTCACCCAGAGCCGGCATGTCAGCATCCTGTGTCAGCAAACCAACGGCAACCTCTTCTCTTCTCTTCTCTTCTCTTCTCTTCTCTTCTCTTCTCTTCTCTTCTCTTCTCTTCTCTTCTCTTCTCTTCTCTTCTCTTCTCTTCTCTTCTCGATTGGCAAACTTGAACACACAGCTGCTTAAATGTGGCTGACTTACAGCATATGACCTGACGCACTCTGGAGAATCCCTACACTCATCTGCAAGCAAGATTCCTTTTTGTTGTTTTTTTTTTCATTCTAGAAAATAAGCTTAGAACAAAGCATGTGTACAGAGTGACAATAAAAAGCCCTTTAAAGGTGATGTCATTGCTTACGATGTCAAATAACGAGCATTTATTATTACTGCAGCTTCATGTATGTGTGTGGAGGTTTGTGTGTGTGAGTGTGTGTGCGTGTGTTTGTGTGTGTGTACACTCAGCACATCTCCAGTATTCCTTCCTCGTCATCCCAGTCAGGTTATTTTTATTCCTGTCATTTTGCAAAAATTACTTCTCCTTCCTTGCCTGGTACAAATGACATTTCATCTCTCTGGTACATTGTTACCCCCCCCACACACACACACACACACAAATGTTCACACATACACAAGCATACAGACTCTACACAACACCCTGGTGGGAATACATCACAGAAGCAGTTGGTGCTTGTTTAATGCTGACCCAACGGAATATAGGTCCATCCCTCCAGTGTTCCTCCTCACCCGAGGGCATGACGCCAGCAAATTGTGCAGTCACATACATTCACTGACACACAATACACACTGTATATTCATTAAGATTCTGCTGTCTGTCCATTTGCCTACTGTCAGTCAGTCAGCTGGCACGTTTTAAGAAGTTTGTATAGGTTCACATGCAGACTCAGGGTTTTTCGCTTTCATCCTCACTTCTCAAAGCCCTGCAGTTTCAGTCGCCATGGAAACGGGGGGTGAGGGAGGGGGTGTTGTTGACTTCCTGACACCTTCTGTCCCGTGGGACACCAACTGTCAGCATCTATAGTGTGTCAATGTGTTTTATTTTTTCCTCACATGTGATTATTATGTTCTTGTTTGCATGGGCATTAAAACAGTCAAACTAGGTGCAAGAAGCTTCCTCAGATGAAAAAAAACAAACATGTTGGCTTCGTTTGACTCTTCCAAGGTGAATGTGTGTGTGTGTGTGTGTGTGTGTGTGTGTGTGTGTGTGTGTGTGTGTGTGTGTGTGTGTGTGCGTGTGTGTGCGTGTGTGTGTGTGTGTGTGCGTGTGTGTGTGCTTACATCCTAAGCCTCAACCTTGTTTGCTGCTTTAGATGGGCTGCCAAAGCCAAGCGGCTCAGTCTGTTAGTGGGTCTGGTTAAAGGACTATGTGGAGGAATCCCCTGTTCACTGGAACAGGACGATGAAAGCTGTGACAGACCCACAGGGGACAAAGGGAATCTTCTGTCAGAGTTGTGCTGGATGCCCTACATGTTTTTAATTCCTCTGTTTACTTTGTTGCCATCTTTTAAAAGCATTTGACATGTTTTGTTTTTTTACATTTAATATAACAAATACAGACCAGATGAATCAGGGGTGAGAATAATAAATTGCTTTTGCAGTCATGGGTGCAGATGTGGAAGGCCTTTGTGTGTGTGTTGGTAGTGTGTTAAGGATAGGAGGATAAAGCGGTGTGTAATATGAGTAATGTCAAAAAATAGCTTCAAGAGGAAAACAGAGGAATTTGATGCACTGCCTGAAACACAGTATTGTCATATGAGGATTATATAGCGAACCACAGTACTGATGGTAGTGTAGCCAGACAGGAAGTAAGGAGAGAGGGGGAGTGCAGGAGTGGCGTGCAACACTGGGGACATTACATGGCATATGTTTTACAAACCAGGCAGCCTATTGCAAACAGTTTCATGGTTTTGATTTAGTTCAATTTTATTTTTTCTACGCTACCTCATGTGCACAATTATTGCACCTGAAGAATTCACACGATATCAGCGACAATTCCACAAGAAGCGGTAAGTTGGAGAGAGGGTCAGGAAAGCAGTACAGAACAAACAGGAAGACGACAACAAAGCTGGATGTGGAAACTGACAAATAGACAAACAGGCTCAGCATCAGAAACCAGGTTTAAACAGCTATAGCATGAGCGCCCTCTGTAACTGGATGATTTGGCAGAGGTTGGAGGAATGAGCCGGGGTTTAAGTACTGCAGCAGCTGAGAGGCTGATTGACTGATGAACCACAGGTGTTCAGGTAATTTGGAGAGGAGACGAGCAGGAGATCAGAGCCACACCCAGACGACGAACACATACGTACACACAAACACCGACAAGAGCAACAACGATATGTGGGCCAGATGAAAAAAAAAGGAGAACGTAGGGAAGCAAGGGAATGTATAGCATCTATAGCATCACACTGAACAGTGGACTTACAGGGTAAGAAAAAAAAAGAAATAAGAGAAAATCTAGGAAATGGATGATATAGGAGAAAAGGAAGGAAACAGAAGCTGGAAGACTTTAGTGTTTGTGCTGCCTGATGATCAGGAAACAACAGTGGGTTTTGCATCCCTACCTACCACACCCCAGCGTTGCCATGGATATTACACAGCTGTGTGTTTAGAGGTGTGCCAGGATGATATCATACAGTAGCTTGCTGTGAAGGTCTACTGCAGGCACATGGCATCTACAATATTTATAGACCCTGAGAACAGATGAGCTCACTCAGTCACTCAGTGTGACGAGCTGCACTGCACATCACACACCCACACAAACACACACAGGCACACACACACACAGGCACACACACAAAGAGAAAGAAGTGGCAGAGAAGTTACTCACGCAATCCATGCCACACCCATCCACATAAATATTTCCCTCATCTCCCCTCCATATTTTCACCCACTGGCCTTGAAGAGTGTATTGCATAGAGGATGACCTCATAGACATACGCCTGTATTAAGCTACAGTCAGAATGGCCCCGACTCATGTTCATATAAATATGTGACAAAAGACACACATGCACAGTGACATAAAAATCATCTGTATTGTGATAGTGAAAATGAGC
Organism: Trinectes maculatus; assembly: GCA_016785345.1. Lineage (NCBI taxonomy): Eukaryota > Metazoa > Chordata > Actinopteri > Pleuronectiformes > Achiridae > Trinectes > Trinectes maculatus. The sequence continues at coordinate 94,605 of JAFBJQ010003099.1, forward strand.
TGCCACTGTGTGAGTCATAAAGAGAAGGAACAGTGCTTTGTTAAGGATTAATCTGGTGGGAAAATGACTGACTGCTACATTAAACGCGTACACACACACACGCGCACATGCACACACGCACACACAAAATGAATGACCTCATTCCTCTGAAACATCTGCATATTATACACAAGATTTAAATCCTCATGTACCAAAAAAAAAAAAGAATGATTTCTTGGCAGGAACATCAGTATAACAAGTATGATTGAGAGTGACCACTCTGTTCTCTGTATGTGTGTGTGTGTGTGTGTGTGTGTGTGTGTCTGAGGAAGCACCAGAACGAAAACATCATATTTATAAATAAATCACCCACAATCCAGAGCCCTGTGATGGATGTGCATTCACACACACACACAGACACACAGACACACACACACACACACACAATTTATGGCCATCATAGTATGGACCAGATTAGAGCCAAATCATTTTTAAAGAGCTGCCACTGCTGTGGATGTGCGTGTGTGCGTTTGTGTGTGTGGACGTGCTCCTGGACCTGTGCTTGTGTCTTTGTCAGGACCAGATTGAGTTATTTGAACCATATGCTCTTTTGACACAAAGAGCTGTTTGAGGGGTAGGACTTGATTACAAGGACCAGGATAGAATTAGGTTTAGGTTAGTGTGTATGTGTGTATGTGTGTGCCTGTGTAGTAGCAGCAGTGAAACAGTATGTCGGTGAAATGTTTCTGCCCTTTGTCACATGGATGTAAGCAACACATCTTCAATATATGACCCCCTTATCATCATAGTTGACATTAGATCTGGACCACTGTACTACTGTATTTCTATTTTACCATTTTGCTGTCGTGGAAACATTTTGAAGCTCCTCTATGTTTATACTATGGTTTTTTTTGACTCGGTTGTAAAACAACCATTTATCCACCCATTCTTTGTCCTAATCATTTTATTGTGGAAAACAAATCATGTTAATCATACAGGAAGTTAAAATCTATTTATGACGTGACACGTTTCTCATTTTAAATGGACTGTATTCATGCAGTCATGTTGTTAGTAATTTGACAAACAGTGACAAACACCCCAGCTGAGTTCTGGTTGAGTTTTCGTCTCCATGTTTCCATCCATGTGTTTTTTGGTCTTTGAAGGACAGAGGCTGAGGGAGAAGGACAGCAAAGCAATGTGACACCTCACGTTCAGGCACCATAGGTGCTGGTCATGCCTTTGTCATTATAGTTACTGTTATTGTGGACTTACTGTAGACACACATGCACACAAACACACACACACTTACACACACTCACACACACTCACAGTGGTGTAGAGTTGCATCCTGTCGCTGCTCTTTGTGTCCTTTGAAGGGCAGGAGCTGTGTGACCTCCACAGACACACACAAACAACTCATTATCTACAGCCGCTTTTGGCTCCATGAAGGAAAATTTGGCTGGGTGCAACCGTGTGTGCGTGCGTGCGTGCCTGCGTGTGTGTGTGTGTGTGTGTGTGTGTGCAGTTTATTTACTCTGAATATGTAGATTAAAACTTATACCGCTGTACAGCTTTGATGCATCTCCTACTTTCTTCTAGAACCATGATACACTTTCATCTGCAAAACAGAGTAGCGCACACACACAAGTGTGTGTGTGTGTGTGGTCTCTGGAGCATATATGTGTGTTTGTTTCGTATATTTTTCAGTGAATGAGACAGTGTGTTTGTGTATAGTGGGTGTCGTACTTAAATAATCAGCCAGACCTACTGAAACACTGTACATGTGAATCCTGAACTGATTTATTGTTGTTGTTGTTGTTGTTGTTGTTGTTGTTGTTGTTTAATATTTTGATGTGAAATGTCCCCACTGTGGGACCAATAAAGGAATATCTTATCTCATGTATTTCATCAAGATTAAGGCTGAAATGTTGTTACATGCAGGAGACAGAAAGAGAAGACCTTTTTCCCCGTGCAGTGTAACAGAGTAAGTTGGGCGGCAGATAGAGGTCAGTTGTGAATATATATACAGACAGTGCCGGTGACTGTATTGTGTTATTGTTGTTTGCTTTGATTGTGCACATTGTGGCAGTAAGAGGCTTCCCTCTGGACTGGCCGCGAGCTTGACGAGGACACGGTGAAGGAGAGACGGTGAGCGCTGTGACGGAGTGATGAGGACAGCAGGAGAGAGAGAGAGAGACACAGAGAGAGAGACACAGAGCTGACACAGGTGCTTCAGGCAGGAACAGAAGACAGGAGAAGACAGGAGGTGACAGAGGAGAGTGGGGAAGAAAAAAAAACAAAATGAGGAGAGCAGGAGGAGAAACAAAAGAATACGTACAGAATTGAGATAAAGATATATAAAGATATGTATATATATATATATATATATATATATATTTTTTTTTTTTAATGGTTTGTTGTTAAAGATTCCTGCGCAGCCATGTCTTGATCCCATCAGTGTCTCTGAATGTAATTTCCAGAGGGATTAGTGAATTACAGTGCTTAATTGCCTTGTTAGACGAAACATTATAATGAAGCTGTCTGTCAGTGGTTTCAGACTCAGTATGCAGGACTTATTCTCATTCCTGCAACCAAACCCAGTGATGGTGGGATGGAGGTGGGCGCCCTCTGCTCTTATGTTATGATATAAAATGGCTGCTCTCTGTCGAGGGGTGGCTCAGCAGAGATAAGAAATGCTTGAGAAAATAGAGAGTAGAAGGAGAGAGAGGGCGAGGAAAGTAAGAAGAAAGGGGATAAGAGAGCGAGCGAGTGCGAAGTAATCAAGTGCAGTTAGGCGGCAGCAGGAGGAGAGAGACTGGAGGTAGAGAGAAGAAGCAGAAAGGCCGTCGGATGAAAAGAAGTCGGAGTTTTTGCAGAAAACGCTCTTTTCAGATGGGTCAGGCTTCTTTTGTTTTTGTCAGCACGGCCAATATGCACGTGGCTCTTGTGGTGTGTATTTGTGTTTATGGGACGAGTGTGAGATCGATTGTTCTTGTGTCTCTTGTCTCAAACTGCCAAGGACGAAAAGTTTACCTGATTCATTCTGAGTCATTTTGTCTGCGTAGACACATATAATATAACATTTAACACAACATGCATTGTCTGAATAATCATATCAATCATTTGCCAGCCCAGTTAACTGGCCTCTTCACACACACATCCTGCATATTGACTGACCATGTGAGTATTGATACTTGACTCAGTATCCCATGCTGCCAGTAGGGGTCTCTACATCACCACTGGTGCGTTTGGCGACCAGTTGGCTGTGAGGCTGCGGCTGCACTGAGCTGCTGTGAGTTAATGGTGGAAGTCACCACAGTCACTAAAGCATGTTCTGATGTGTGCAGTTTGCCTCACGGATTCATCTTCCCTCTCCCGTGGACCCTGTTTCCCTGACAACCAGGTGCAAGAAAGCAGACAGCAACCCATTTAACTCTGTCTTTCTCCACACGCCGTTCACAACAGTCATGATGGCGACTAAACATTTTAATTCGTCTTGGTTAACATCAAATATTCAGTGTGCGAGTGGGTGAAGCACATGATAGTAAATGATGCTGAGAAATACTTAATGACCAAATATTGCTTTGCCAATTAAATGAATGGACAGTCAGCCAAGCTGGAACTAATTAGACTCTGATCACAGGTTCGTCACACAGACGCTGTTTACTGTGCCGCTCTGCTCTGCTAGAGCTAAACCATTCAGAGGAGGTGTGTGTGTAAGAGACACATCTAAGCTTTATCAGTCAAGTGTATGGACACACACAAATAATTAGTGTACTCAGCTCAGTAGCTCTCAATATACAGATACAGCTTCGTGCCCAAATAAACAAGACATAATAAACACATGTCTGAATTTAAAGATAGCAACTATATTATGTAAACATTGAAAACCCTTTGACACGACGTATATAATATACATTCATATAAAAATAAAAAAATTCATAACAGTTTAATAGTAAGCCAGAAACATTATGAAGAGTGAATTATGAGAAGCAGGGTCAGTATCAAACAGATAAAGTCATGAAAACCTGCCTGAGTAAAGCTGGAGCCGTTAAAAGACAGAGCCATCCAGGCTTTTAGTTATTAATATAAGCCGTGATCCTACATTTCCCCATAAGGAACTTGATATTATCCTCGGATCAACCACCTCTGTCTGATTCATGTTTTTTCAGTCCTAAGTCTTTAAGGTTTTTACAGCAGCCCTGCTGTTAAAACTTGTCGTTTTCAGGGTCATTAACTTTTATATGTAAAATTGCTGAAGTGCAAATTGGTGTTTCACGTCTTAAATATGGGAGCGACTTTACAGTCAGGAATCAGATGAGATTTTGAGGCACATTTCTTTTACGCCCCTCCACCCCCCACCCCCATTTACTTAAGTGTGCATATATTGGTTTGATGTTATAGTCATGTTGTGGAGCCAAAAAGACGACGAATCGTAATCCTGCAGATGACACTAACTAATGTGATGATGAAACATGCTTGATTTTCTTGTGTAAAATGTGCAGAGCTTCTCAGCCAAGTGCACTGTGAAATCCTACTGAGAGCACAGGAATGAAACAGGCTGTCACATATAAATAGAAAGAATCAGCAAGCACAATGTCACGCTGGAGGAGAATGGGTGCCCTGAATTTATGTCGAGTAAGCAGTGACTGGAGGGGTTTTTTTTTTCATTAAAAGGAAATAGAGCATTTAATTTCATGGCGATTCTTGGCATTAGCTTCAAATGTGCTTAAACTTTCATTTTCGCTTTCAAGTGCGAGAGTTGTGCACACGCACGTGTGTGTGTGTGTGTGTGTGTGTGTGTGTGTGTGTGTGTGTGTGTGTGTGTGTGTGTGTGTGTGTGTGTGCGTGTGTGTGCGTGTGTGTGTGTGAACAGGTGGCCAGAGCCCTGAGCAGTCCTCATCTCAAACCTGCCTCTTCCTTCCTCCCTCTGCCACTTTGTCTCCTCCTCCATCCTTATTATTTCTGTCTCACTGTGTCTTTTTGTGTGTGTGTGTATAATACAAACATATACATATATACCGTATGTATATATATTCATATATAAATATATATATACATATATACCGTATGTATATATATTCAAATATATATATATATATATATATATATATATATAT
>JAFBJQ010003112.1:0-80000 GCA_016785345.1 Trinectes maculatus
TTGAATAATGTAAGATTACAAAGGTTAAAATATTGTACCTGATTTGATTTAATAAATTAAGGTGAAGATAGTATTTTTTATTTTCTCTTTCTATCCTTTCATCCAATCCACTCAAGGCGTTTGCTGATTTTCTGCACTCATGTCAGGAAGCCATGCCTCATGTTCACAGGCTTAACATTTTGAATGACAGTGAAGAAAATCAGAAACTGGTTCGAAAGTTATCTGACTGGGCAGCGACTCGGAGCAACTGACATGTTACTGATGAAGCAGCCATCACATTATCTCTCAGTGTAGAAACCGAAGAACCATCTGCTGTTGTAATGGTTATAAAAACGTGTATTAAAAAAAGGGCTGTTAAAAATGCTAAAATGCTTTAAAACAGTAAGAAAAAGGATGCTTTAATTCATGAAAAGTACATGGTTAAAAACATAACATCATAAGTCATTCTGAACGTTAAAGAAAGTGTATTAAGATGAAACTCATTGTGATCTACTGATCGAGTGATCTGCTATCGGCTATTATAGTCTTCCAGACTAACAAGCAAGATTTGACATGATAAAAAGGATATCTGTGTTCACTAATTCTTTATGTTATTTTGGGAAAGCTCTCTTATTAATGTTTAATGTTGTTCCCTAAACTGCTACTTCTTATTAGTTAATCACCTCTGTTTTCGGTTTTCGATTGCTTATGTCTGAGCTGAGACGGTAGAGGGGAGACGGTGTTTCGCTCGTCCATTACAACATTGGACGTGACCGAAGCGGCATCGTGTCTGTGTTTTTCATTTATTATTCCCCTCTACAGGTAAGAAAAGAACATAATCGGTTTTGTGTCATGTTTTAAATGTTTATTATGCCTGAAGTAAGTAGAAAGTGAGTTGCTGTGATTTACAACTACTTTGAGAGCTAATGATTTATGTTTACTTGAATGCTAAAGTTGTCATATAGCTTCTTTGCTAGCTGCGCTGTGTGAAGCGACACCACTGTTTAAGAGATGAAGCTGTGCCGTTTGTGTACAATGTTTGATATGTAAAGAGAATGCTTGATGATAAATATGTAGCTCTGTATTTGTCAAGAAAAGTACATTACAACATTGGACGTGACCGAAGCGGCATCGTGTCTGTGTTTTTCATTTATTATTCCCCTCTACAGGGGTGTAACACTGTCACCTCAGTGATTGTGCCAGTGTGGGTTTCCTCACGATCCAGATATGGAAAAGCTTGTTTATGCTCTGCTTGACACGCAGTGACACAGTGTTCATTGACCAGGAAGTTAGCAACAGCTTACAAACCAAGACACATCCTCTTAGGCTGACGCTATCTATGATGATTGGAAAGAATGCATTAATGCATAGTCAAAGGGTGCAAGGTCTCACTGTGAGAGGTTACAACTCCGTTAATCTCCCTCCTGCCTACACCTAGGATCGCATACGAGTGAATCAAACTCACATCCCTACTTGTGAATTGGAATAATCTTGCCTCAATAGCAGATGAAATCCCATCACAGAGTGTGAAGTCTCAAGGGCACTGGCACCATGACAGTTAATCCTGGGAGGAAATAATGAATAATGGTTACGGCCAGTGTTCATGACAGTTTATGACAGAAATATTAAAATGTATTTAAATAATGTAAGATTACAAAGTTTAAAATATTGGACCTGATTTTAAGGTTAAGGTGAAGATGGTATTTAAAAAAAATATATATTCTTGTAGCTCTTACGGTTGTGTTCATAGAGTGAAAGGAGCTACAATATTATGCGTTTGCTCTAATAAAACACTTGAAGAACCATCAGTACAAAGAGTTAGACCATCATTCAGCCGGGAATGCTAAAGTCATGAGTTTTTCCACACAATGCATGCAATCAGGAGGACTAAATAACAAAGTTAAATGATTACTAGGGATGTTCGATATTGGCTTTGTAACCGATATCTGATATACTGATATTGTCCAACTGTTAATTTATATTATATTACATAATAAGAATATTCATACAATAATAATACAAAAGTATCTTAAAAACTATACATCACATCGTTCATATTTTGAAATTTTTAGTGAGAAGAGAAGTAGCTGAAGAGTTTGATGTATAATATGTGCATGTTGTGTAAAAGTTGTGTCATTAAAAAAGTAAAAACCGCTACAGATCATTTCAGATATTAAATAAATTTAATGCCAATATCGGTAGGCCGATAATATTGGACATCTCTAATAATTACAGTCATTAAGTTGAATGGTAACAGACAATGAGAGAACTGGTTGAAGGTGAAAGAAAAATTTTCAAAACCTTTCTTTAAATGTAACTTTTTTTTAGATAGGACATACTAATACCCAAATGCAGGGGCGGACTGGAACAAAAACATCAGCCCTGGCATTTTGGACAAGACCCACCCACCACATTTGATAACGCACACCTTTTTGGTCTTTTCAGACAGTTGTCGGCCAAAATAGCACGTTGGCCCACCGGGAAAATGCCGGTATGCCAGATGGCCAGTGCGTTCCTGCCTAAATGTTGTCTTAAGATTCAATATTGCTGTCTTGATTTTACAGTGTGTCTTTGTGGCCCAAATGTAGGTCCATCAACCTTCCAGCGCCTTGGGAGGGTGGGTGGAACCATTGGCCAAAAAGTCACTATACTTAACTATGGACCCGCAGTCTCCGGGATCAAAGCCAGGCTGTTCCACCAAGGAACATCATTAGTGCGGTGGAGGAGCGAGGACAAGGCTGAGCAACGCAACCGCGGGGGCCCAGCCCCGACCAGCCCCGCAACGAGCAGTGAAGAGAGGCCAGGATCGACCGAGAAGATGCAGAATCACCCTTTACTGCTCTGGCAATGACGTTAATTTTTTCCCCCCAAGTGTCTCATCCTACTTCAATAGACTATTAATGTTTTATCTAAGTTCTACAGTTTGTGTTTATGGAGCTAACGATCCATAGTGGGTGTGGGACTCAATCCTGCGACCGCTGAAGTGTTTATGTGACTGAACCAGTAACACTACGCCACCAATTCCTACAATAAATTTAGCTCAGAACATGCATTTGACCTATAGAAACTGACAGCTGACTTTAAAAAAAGAAAGAAATGTGTTATGTCTAAAGTAAAGAGAGGCTGAAAATGATTGACAGGTAAAGTTTGGGTTTAAAAGTTCTGCAAAAAATGAACAGACTTGAAGTAACGGAAGTCTGTTGATTATTTTGTCATATATTGACACAGTCTGGCGTTGAGCTGCACTTCACGGCGACAGTTTTTCGGCATACGTTGCAGAAACATACCCTGGGTCTCCACAGCGTGATTTATTTATTTATTTATTTATTTTTGTCAAACTGTTGCCAAGCTAAAGAATGAACAGTTTCATTCTTTAATTAGTGCTTTTAACTTTGTTTACAACATTTTAAATTCAGTTGGGAAATGTGGGTCCAGCTCCAAATTCCAAACTGCCCATTACGTTTAACAAGCAGGTGAGTGGTACTTTAAAAATGGTCCTTCACCAGTAAAACGAAAGTGAAGACATCAAAGATGAAAAGAAAAAATGATACATTCAAGTTCCATGTGTATAGATAAAGGAGCAGGCAGGGGCCAAACATAGGATGTCTACAAATGACACAAAGCTTTTCAGTAGATTTCAATTTAACTAAAACTCATCTCAAACTCCTTTCAGTGGCTATTGATCATATCTCATTTTTCATTGGTAAAGTTACATTCACAGAGGGCATGAAATTTATCGTAGAATTTTATGACTTCTAAAAATGCTTCTATTCACTTGTCATTCGTGAACTGACTGTACCTGTTAAGAAGCATGTGAGTGTTAACAGAATTGGTGTTGTTTCAGCAGTATTAGGGATCTATTTCACGTCTATGTTGTATAACGCCATTGTCTCCTTTTGCTGACACTGTCCAGAAAATAGACAAGTAAGCTTTGACAGCAGTAACATTCATTCACTTTGACTGCTGTACTATAAACATACAGAAAGCAGACATATGTTCCGAGTTGGGACCCCTGGGGCCCTGGCAAGTGATCGACCAGTGAAACCATAACAGAGAGGCCAGGCTGGGGTGTGTGCAAATGCTGGTGGTGGTGGGGTCTCGTCATCGTGAGGCTCTATAATAGTGATCAGTGTAGCCAGTTTACAAACGTCTTATCATTGTGTGGTGGAACGGTGCTTGACAATAATCTGTAGTCACACCATTTTCAAAAAAACGTAAAAAAAACCCATCTTTGCCATTCACACTCACAGACCGACATTTTGTTGTGAAATGAATGATGGTATGGCTAAGCTCATACTACAGTGGCCCCCGGCCCAATATGTTTCCTGAACAGCAATGAAAATTCCTGAGACCTTTGTGCCATTACTGTAAGAGAGAAAAAACTGCACAACTGGTGCTTGTCTGAAAGTACACAGAAAGAGAGTAGAAGTAGTAAGATACACCTGTATTGTGCTCCAGGGGCCAAATATGGATAAGATGATTGGTTCAGCTAAGACAGTTTACTAAAATGTAGGATGTCTATAAATGACACACAGCCAATCAGTGAAAGGTACAAGACCTGCATTATGCAATCTAGCTAAAAATTACAATTTTCTAACCACCTCTTTTAACTTTTAAAGAAAATGAGCACATTTACAAAACTGTCAAACCAAAAATTGAAATACAAAATGCATGCAAATAAAAGAATGCATGTGTCAGCATTACCTCGCGCTAGACTGTGTTTTACGCAATAAACCCAACCACTTAGCCAATGTGTGCTCATTTCATTTTCACACTGTACTCCTACAGAAAGATGTCAGTCGTTTTTATTTTATCATAGTAAGTTGTTTGGTACTACTGGATCAGTTCAGAGTAGTTTTGGTGACAAAAACAGAACATGAATCATTTAGGAAAACAGTCTGAGGAGAGAACTGAAGTTGAGTCTCATAGTGTGAACACACCGTATACAACCCCACAGAGGAGAGGGAGCAGGGAAAGAGGTCAGCGTTGGGCTGTAAGTAGACGAGGCTGTAAAATATCAAATGGCGACGTCTTCGAGGAACCTGAATATGATATCTCAGTTTCTAAATTTGTTTCACTTTATGCGAAGGTGTCAGGTGAAAACTTTGCATCTCCTACATGTTGACTTGGGGAACTAGTCAACATGGGGACCGGGATGGCAGTGTATGTTTAAAAAATATGCTCTCACATCAGGAGACTATGGGATTGCGTGCCAAAACAGAAACAATGTCGTGCACAGCAGGTTTTCCTTGCCTGGGTCAGCAGGCCCAGTGCTGGGCCCTGATTCCCAACCAGTGTGAACGCATCACATCTCATACCCTCACTTAACTTCCTTCTAACAATGTGCTATTATAGACTTTGCTCTGCATGGTTTATATTTCTACAGCGTTGGCAGATCACAAAGTCTCCGTCTCATTACTGTCCATATAAGCCAACAGGCCTCGCAGCACAAAGGAGTGATTGAGTGATAAGGCAAAAGAGCCTAGCCGTAGCTGCCAATGAGAGCCCTCACCTTGGCTGCTACAGCCTTGAATAGGGCAGAAGTGATGTCATCGTGGCTAGAGACACAGGGGTCGACCCCTCTGATAGGTGGACATGCTTGGACAAAGGCGGGCAGCTGGGACACAAAGACCCCATTTAATGAGAGTGAGACATGAGGCCAGAGCAGACTCCGTGGGTGGCACATGGTGTCATAGCTGCTGAAAAGACCGGTGAGCAATTAATCATCCAATTCAAGAACTGGGCAAAGGGCTTATTACGTAAGGTCGGTTTAGACAACATCATTCAGCCAAAAGGAGTCATTCTGGGTTACACTTCCATCTGATCACAACTATCTCCCAAATTTGAATTGATCCCACATTATTGGATCCAAGGATGCTATATTTATCATGATGGATGGGTCCAACAATTCTGCAATATAATATGACACACTTACCCCTCATTAGAGATGAAGGGTCCTTTGTGGCAACCTGACAATCATTAAAACTTCTCCCCTAGCTTGGCTTGTTTACTCTCTGGTAATTACCAGGTGATTGTGTGGCCTGTGACCCACATTCAGAGTCAGGTCAGCCAAGACATAGGGGATAATTGACAATATACAGAGAAGTGCACGTAGAGAAAGAGTGTTAAGAGTGGATGGTCATTTGTTCCTGCCTCATTAGTTCCTGTCTTCCTCTGATAGAAGACGAGCTGGTTCACACTATTCTTGCAGTGGAACAATACCTCTTTCCACTGTACGACTAACACGTTGGCTCCGGTGTGTCAAATTGATTGTGAGGGCATATAGCAGCCTCATCTATCCCCTTTGCACTTTCATATATTCACTCACTGGTAGTACGGCAAATAAATGAATAAACCTACTGTGTAATGTATATGTCTTGGAGGTGAGCTCATTTTGTAGCTTCTGAAGCAATGAATCAATCAGCACCACCTGTTTCACCTGTCCAAATGATTCCACCACTTTCTCTGGCTCCCTCGTCACAAACACACACACATACACACACATAAGCCTAAATTTTAATCCTACACCATACATCACAGTGGTCCAGTCATAATTTCTGTCATCATCCCAGAAGCTCCCCCACTGTTTCTTGGCTGTTGCTTCAGCGTAATGACTTAATGAATATTGCATCTTGCATCTATACTGAAAAGCTGATTATTCAGTTATTATGAGAGAGTCTAGATCTCCACAAAGAAACACAGGCCTAAGAGCAAGCAAATAACAGCTCATTTTAGGCCAACCTGTGAAAAACAAATAGGTTGCATGCCTCAAGCATCGCTAAGACTGGCAAATCAAACTGACTTTGGCAGCTGCCTGAAATGTCTGTTGCACATGGCATTGTGAGATCTAGGCCACTGGGTGTTAATCCAGGTTTGTTTGTTTGAAGTTGTCCACACTGGGACTCTCGACTTAGGAAAAGTCACAGCTCAAGTAAAAATTACACTTGATGGAGCCCCAAACTCTGGGTACAAAGGAGTAAAGGCAATAAAATGCAACCACTTACATGATACTTTTGACCAATTGCAGGAGAGGGCCTGTTGTGGGATGATCAGACATGTTTTAGTGATCATAGCCAAATGTAGCTCTTGTTTTGGTTGCACGCCCACATTTCTGCCAGGGCAAACATTTCAAAATCGAGAACGATGCCAATTTTGGGATTATGCTATATGAGCGTACATGCAGAACTAAAAAGAGTTCAGTTTCTGACTGTTGATAAAAAAAACTCCAATTCCACATCTGTATGTTTAACTGACTGTTCTAACTGCAGAATGAAGCAGCTGGATTAAAGTTGCATTGACCACAAAAATAACTTCAGCCTTTTAACCAAAGCCCCATTTTAAATTGAAAACCAGGCACTAAAAATGCCTAAATTAGCTGAGTCACTGCTGGATGCACTGCCAAAACCTAAAGTAACAATATTTAATATTTACCAACTTGTCAGCTTGGTTTTATGTGGCTCTTAAGGGTTATTGATATATAAACAGGTTCTAAAGCACAAAAATCCAAAATTGTATTTGTGTCTGTGATTAGCCAGGACTCCACAGAAACATGTTGGACCCTGCAGGACTAATGAACTGGTGAGCTATAATACGCCCGTAAGGTACCTCATTAGAAAAGTGTTGTTTGACATGGCTTGATTGGAGAGCATTGTTTCAAAACTGCCGTCTGTGTTTACACAAAACAGCATTGGATCAGTGGCTTCATATACGAATACCTGCCTGTAAAGAATAAAAGTCTTTTATTACACTGTTGAGAAGTACCATATGTACTTAGCATTTTTTCCTGTTTGGGAAAAAAAAAATCCCAATGAAGGAACTCTTTTTTGATTGTGGTCTAAATAAAACACATGATATATTTAGAATAGTTGAGGTTAATTAGCCAGCTCATGAATTAGTGGTTGGTTTCAGATCAAACCAACATGTCACAGATGCTTGTGAACCTCAGTGCAATGAGGTTACAATTGTAGGATGTTTTGGGATATTTGTTGTTAACGATGTGTGTTCTACAGTTAGTGGTAATTGATTGCTGTGATGGTGTGTGTTGGAACATGTTGTATTTTTCCGTAAGGCCGGCGGCTGAGAGGAGGCTGGGTCGCTACAGCAGATGAAAAGCCTTGTAGGACCGTGCAACCTTCCCAGGAATTCCCAGAATTCCAGTTCCTAATTATGACATCTGCAGAGCAGAGGCCCAACAACCCCCCGCCCCCTGCCACCCCAACACCCATTACAAACACACACTTGCGTGAACACATGAACGTGCACAGCACATGCACACATTCCAATTACCGGTGTGTTAGCATAATCCCAGGCTGGAGAAATGAAGTGATGGAGAAATGGAGGGAGATCGTGGAGAAACTAGTGTAGATAGAGGAGGAGGAAGAGGACAGAGTCGATAAGACACATGATGACAGAGTTGGTAGTTCAGTCATTGCTATTTGCCTTTCTGTCTCTGTCGCTCAGATGTAGGCTGTGCCTCAGCAAAGGATCTTTTCAAAGTAAGGCAATAGACAGTCACCATGTTCGCAAGTTTAGTACTTTGCTCATGTTATCTTAACAGCTTTTTTTTCCAAACATTGTACCTTACAAAATAACGACATACCCTTTTACAAAAAATATTCCAGGGTATCAAATTATAAGACTGAACAAATACATGGATTGTTGCTACAACAAACTAAATCAATTTCATATCCCTGCCTGAGTTGAGCAGTTAACTCATCAGGTAACTGACCAGAACAAGCTAAACCGGTTGCGTATCCACCCTTTTGTTGGGCATACAGGTAAGCAGTCACGTAACCATATCAGCCAGGACGAAAGCAAACATGAAGTCAGGTGATCTAGCTGGGATAAAAATACAGAGAGAGAAATTGCTGAAACACTACAAGGTACCAAGGCACATTTGCACTAAGGACACAGAGACCAGTCTTTAAAAAACAACAACTTTTAAAAATGTAGTTTCCACCTATCAAGTCTCTTGTTCCCATATTTTGCATTGACTTTTAACTGTGCTGTCAGCCTGGTTTTATGTGCAGCCCATTCATTTAATGTGCTGAATGTGTTTGGGACAAAAATTCTGTGGTGTGAGTCGTGGGAGGTATAAATTGAGCATGGGTGTTTCTGTTTGCTCTTTGTTCCTTGGGGAAATCTCACTGATTAAGCGCTACTATTTTGACGATATGTCAACTCGCAGGGAGTGAAGATGAATTTATGTGCTTGGCAGTTCTGTAAACAGCAATGCTGACCAACGTGTTCCCAACCTCATCCAAATGCAATCTGAAAAAAATGGGGGTTAAAAGACCGGCTATTTTAGTGCTGCTGTAAAACTGTAATGACTCACTTTAATTAAAACCCATTAAGTGCACCCTTTTTCTTGTTTTAAATTTATAATCAAAATAAATCTTTGGTGTAAAACCAGTGAGTGGGCATGAATTGTCTGAGACAAATATACCAATGCCTAAAATGCATATGTATGTTTATGTATGATTCAGGCTTTGGCCAGACCACTCTGTGAGTCGCAGTGGGGATAAAAGAGCTCTTTATTAGAGATGGCACACTGGGGACCTTCATGAGGCCCTCATGGGCACTTTATATCATCTGACATAAGCGTTTGTGAGTGTGGTTACTAATGCCTGCGGTTCCATCGCTGATGCTGTGTGGCTGACGGAGACCAGTCTTATGGGCTTGGAAGGCTCCTTCTTACTCACATTCTCTCCACTCCCCTTAAACTAAGAGAAAGAAAAAGGAGAAAGAAACAAATGGGATAAACACCGGACCAGGAGAAGGCGACATAGAGTGACGCTGGACTAAAAAGACACCGAAGCAGAAGCTATTTTTGTTTACCAGGAACATACCGTATTAGCCTGTATCAGAGACATTGCCTGACTTTATAATTCTTTAAATAAAGGAATTCTCTAATGACTTATTATCTACTTTTTGATGGGATGACATCTTTGTCGGTGTACATAACCTAACACTAATGTGTGAGATTCTGTTAGGCTCATGCAATTAAAAGCAGCTCTGATAGACTTTGCTTAAACACAGCAGTGACCTTAAAGCTAACATTGAGAAAGTGTGATGTTTATTATGTTTACGGGGTGCGTTTTGCATTTCAGCATATTAACATGATTAGCACAAAATGCATAGTGCAGCTATGGCTGACATCAATTCATTTGCAACTATTTGGTCAGTAAACAAATTACTCATGAATTATTATCTGATCAGTGCACTGATCTTGCCATTTCTAAAGCCAAGTGGCTAAAAATATTTTGGTTATTTTTTAATAAATTGTAAAAACACTTTGTGGTTAAGTTTAGCAGAAGAATATCAACATGGTTAAAGAACGCTGAAGTTCACAGTTGATAGTAAACAGGATGTAATTAGCAGGGTGTCAGTGTTGCCCAAACATCCACCAAGACCTTTCCCCCTGGATGTTTTACACTACTTTAACATCACACCCCTTCCTTCTGACAAACAACAGTTATAATTCACACAGCCACACGAGGTCCTTCTAAAAAAATCAAACGTAGGTCATTTAAGGCGTTTGACAAAAAAAAAAAAAAAGGTAAGCACCCGTCTCCAAATTTAGCCGATGTTGTTCAGGTCAGGAATGTTAGATAACCTGGTACGAGTTTTCAGACCGTGCCCGACTGTTTGTGTTTGTAACTCTATGTGTGAACATTCCTTGCATGACCAAGCATCAGAGCTGAGTGCACAGAGGGGAGTCAGTGGAGTGATTGTAGATCAACTCAGTGAACCTTGGTAGGCCAATTCATTACCTTGTGTTGAAAGACTGCAGTAAGAAAGAAGGAGCAAACTCCCTTAAGTCATTTGTGCACACACAGAACATACTTTTATCCAGCTCACAATCCCTTATCCAGCTCACAATCCCTTATCTACCCCTTAAACCCTTACTTATCCGTTGCCTCTGAGCAACATTTATTGACTCATGAAATAAATCTGTTCTTTGTTTGTTAGGTTGGATTTCAAGACAAGTTATTTCTTATTTCCCAACCTCTCTGACCCAGTTTTTATGTCCTTAAAATCCTGTATGTTATTTCTGTTTTCAACAGCAGCAAATAAGTCATGGGGACATTCTGAATGATTTAAAGCCCCCTATTTTTCATCCAAATATATCATCCGGGTATCAGTTTGACAAATCTCCTGTTAACTTGTTTGCGGTTGCACTGAGCAACCACAAATAGCATCTCAACCCAAAGGTTTAAAAACTCTGTCGTAAACATAAGAAAGCTCTGCTCCTCTTATGCAACAAGCTGAAATAAACTGGACGGTAAGTGCTTGTTGCAATGTTGATGTCTTTCTCTAGAGTGAACCTTCTATCAGGGGACAGTTTATGGTGGAGCAAAACATGTTCAAGGTCCAGGGAGCTCCAGCACAGCGAGGTGCAGCTTAGTTTTCAT
Source organism: Trinectes maculatus (assembly GCA_016785345.1). NCBI lineage: Eukaryota > Metazoa > Chordata > Actinopteri > Pleuronectiformes > Achiridae > Trinectes > Trinectes maculatus. The sequence goes on from JAFBJQ010003112.1 coordinate 11,394, forward strand.
GACTTTGCGATGGTGGGCGCCACTCATCTTCATGGTTGCAGATTCCAACCCCCAATCTGATGATTACTCCGTCTTGGCCCATTCCAGCATGCGTAGTCATACCTGTGGGTTGGATGGGAGCTGCAGACAGCTAGTGAATTGAAGTTGAGTGTTTATGGTGTGAGGAGCAGTCCTGGGGTCGAAACGTTGGTCTTAGTGGAGTCTGTCACGGTAGGTTTGGTGAGAGAGGCAGACAATGGCTCGTCCGGTGCCTCTGTGGCTTTAGGCTTCTGTGGTCGGAGCTGATCCCGGCTGCGGTATCACATGATTTGAGTTAGTTTAAATCTATATGTCTGCGGGCTAATGCGTACGGTTAATGGCTAGCCAGTCTGTATGTGGGCGTCGGTTAGATTTAGCTGCTCACCCAAAGCCTAAGGCTTGGGAGACCTAAGCTGTGTGGGTCTTTGATGGTTGAATGTGCGCCGTTGGTTTGGGTTAGAGGGAGTTGGCCTGAGGAGCTGAGGATGTAGCAGACATGCACAGTGGTGGGAAGTATGTGGTAATTATTGTGTTCAGGACTGCCATCTGTCAACTCTCCCCTTCTAGATATTTACTGGACCCGCATTCCTCCTGGGTTAGTGGATGGGATGCACTTTATACTGTGTGTGTGCATGTGTGTGTGTGTGTGTGAGCGAGAGAGAGACAAATGCATGCATGGAGCACACAAAGTAGTGCATATGGTGTGTACACTAAATTCATTGCTCCGGGCCATCTTCCATTAAAATAGCTCATTCTGCAATTCTTTTTCTCTCCCTGTCTCATTTCGTTTTTCTAATTTTCTCCTGAATTATATCCGTGTACAGATTCAGTTTGTCTTTCTGAGTTATTTACATTTTTCAGAGGCACAGATATTCACTGAATATACAAATGTCGCTCGCCCTGTTTATGTGTTGTGTATATGTTAAATTCCAAACATTCTCCTTGTAATGCTGTGCGAAGCATTATGTGCAATAGCAGTGCTTGCCTGGGCACAGAACAAGGGCGAATGCATTTTATTAGAAAAACAAAACCCTGTCTTGTTTGTATAGTTACACGCAGTCTTTCCAATGAAAGCAAACAAGAAATCTGCTACGCTGAGTTTGGGTTCACTGTTTGTTTTCAGTGTACCTGCCATGGGATGACCCTGCTTTACCTCCACAGATACTATAGGAGCAAAGCTCTTTGCAAATGGATTTCTGTCAGGAGATTATTCAGTACGTGCACATTTGAGTTTTCTCTTTTCGCTCAATAATGGGTAGAAATCGATTAAAAGTTTGCGTTTAACTGATCTGACTCTGCAGGGAGTGATGAATTAATGAGTACAGATACATTACGCTTGCTTTTCTCTCTGTCATTCTCTGGCTCTGTCTCTCGGTCTGATACATGAAGAGCAGTCCTGGTCTCAGAAGGGAGTAGCTTTAGTGGCATCGCCTGCGAAGCCAGAGCTGATTTAGAGGATTATAATAATCCAGCCAGCTAACAAAGATGTTCTTTTACCAAGGAAGCTTGTAAAACTGCAACTTACGATGCAAAAGAAAAGGATGCACAAGAGAGACATAAGGAACAAAAGAAAAGACGGGCAGGGACAAGCTAGACGTCACGAGAGACGTAAGTGAAAACTTTCTCCAGACTTCTCTTTCTGGTTGTCCCACCTCTACCAAAACCAGTTTCTCAGAGCTCCACACAGCTCTACCTGCGATCCCCACACCGCCAGCGGCGTGTGGGTGATGTCACCCCAATGGCCTATGATTTTGGCAAAGAGCCAGACAGGTTGGTCAGTAAACACAGCACAGGACCCCTGTAGTGTGCTCGATGTCTGAAGTATGTGAAGCAGGCAAGGCCCAAGGAGTGGTCTTGGCTGTCATGGTGGGACCCTCGAATGAGTCTGTGTTGTTATAGGAAGGGTCCCAAGCCACGGCATCGGCTCTTATTCCCCGCAGCCACTCATGACAAACCAGTAGGCCTCAGATGTGGCTTTTCCACACATACAAGAGCAGAGTGGTTCAGACTAATATTTTATAGACCTGTAAAAACAGGACCATAAACAGAGGCTTCATTGAGTAACTCGTGGGGGTCCTGTCCTGTAAACCAACAACTCAATGAGGCAATGATTTTTGTATATGAGCGTGCATGTGTGCACAGCCATTATGAGTGTTAAAACCCCATCTGTGAAGTTAGGTGTGAGATTCTCTGTATGTGAATCCAGCAGTTTATTAGAGCTGGCTGTGTGATTCGCACATCCATAGTGTTCAGTGTGGATGTTGTCTCCTTAGCGCAGTCTCAGCCATGACTTTACTGACATCTGAGCGTCTCCTTTACGGTTTGTTTCTCATGACCATAAACTTTATTTTTTTGGCCGCATCTTTTACTGGCTTGACTTGCATAATCACACTTTCCTAAATCAAAAATTAAAGTGAAATATAGCTGTCTGAAATACTGTATGGTGGAGATTTCTCAGAATATGTTGTTCCTAGAAAACTGGGTGCTAAATCTCAGGAATGCATCTGAAACCAACATCTGGGCCAAATGGTTTCTACGAAAGCCAAACTCGGTAACAGCGTCACCGCGACTCTTCGGGTCTATCAATAGACAGCGTAATGGTGGGAGATGAGATGAAGATTTACACAAGGGGAGGACACGGCGCCGTCACCGCCGATACCGACGGTGTTGATCGTGATTTGGAGGAGCGAAATGACTGATCCACCGAGCGAGCATTCTTCCTCTGCACCTTTAATGGACTAAACGGTGGGCACTGACGCCAGCGCACGTTTATGAGTCACACGCTTGCACAGATGCATGTGCACACACCGCAGCAAAAAGCCAAGCATGAGTGCCACCACACATGCATGGAGATAAATGCAGTGAGTGCCTGAGGTTTCCAACGTGGCCGTGTTATATGAGTAAATGATTAATCCGCATAGTTGGACCCGGTCTCCTGTCCGCAGCGGCATACTCCAAGGCCACACAGCTGGTACCAATTTGCGTGCCCCCGCCACATCATGATCCAACTGCATGTGTAGGAATCATGGCTTATCGCGGCGGTAATTCACTCCTTCCTCTCATGCTGAGGCTATTCTTGGCTTTTCGTCTCTTTATTTTTAGTCATGGCTATGTGTCTGGGTCATTGAAATGCCTTTGATGTGGTGTGTCAGCTCAAAGCAATGGACCCTGTCTGAGTCCTAAACTGTCATGAATCACCTGTAGAGTGGATGCTTCACTGCAGTAACACAACCTCTCTGATGAACACAACCTTCGTGTCGCTTTGTTCTTCTGCTAAAAGCTGCAGATGTTACCCATCACCTGGATGCAGCAGATCCCAAACTGCACCTGTGCTTTTCCGTGACTATTAATGGCTCAGTGTACATTTGCACGTAAGAGTATGTTCGTGGTTTAAATGGTATCTCTCACAAAAGAATCTGGTCCCTATTAAAGCTTTGGCAAAGGACAACACAAATAAGAATAGACCAGACGCTTGATAGATCTAAAAAGACATCAAAGTGGTCACTCACAGGACATGTGTGGCGTTTCCAGGCCGCAACAGACACTGAGGTGACCTCAGAAGAGAGCGGAAGGCCTCCGGGCTTCTCATTTGATGACCTCATTCAACGTTCAGCGGAAGATGAACTTGTCTCCCTGTCCTCAGTGTCTTGGCTCATCCCTGTGTAGACTGAGAGCCACAGGGAACATGGAGTACATCCCAGATTAACATAATGGAGTTAATTGATCAGCTAAAGTTCAGTTGGGGGACAGTCCTTGAATGCACTCAGCCCCATTCTGTGTGTTACTCACTGAGGTCCAAGATTACCTCACTCTATTCGTCACTTCATATCTGGGTCTGAGAGCCTGGGTCACATTGATAGTAATGACAGCTCCCCTTGTGTGTTTCTGTTGCCTTTTCTTTGGTCAGATATCTTATTTCTGTTAGGCTCAGTCTGGGCACAGAGAGCAGCTAGCTCCAGCTGGACAAATGGATTTGGATGAAACTTTTCCATAGATAGTAAAATCTGAATATTTTGAGAAACACACTAGTTTGCTTTGTTGCTTTGCTTGGACTTTAATGTCTAAGTGCAATATGACTGTATAGAAAGACTCGTGATCGTATAGATAGATGCAGTGGATGGAACTTATTAAGTCCTGCTTATATACCTACCCAAGCATTCACTAACAAATCTCAGCTGTCAATACTAACGTGTCTCAAATAACATTTAAGCAATTAAAAAATGTACATTGAACAGGAGCATTTTAAGAACCTGAAATGCTAGAAAGCATCTTTGTGCAAAAATGATTATTGGCCTACATTATGTATTAATTAAACACACGATAAATTGTACATCAGTGAACATAAGAGGCTCTAGTAGGTGGGTTACCTGCATATAGACCAAGGTAAGAAGGCTCAGCAGTTTGATGGTTAGCACTCGTATGTCACAGCAGGTTAAGGTTACAACAGTCAGCCAGAGGTCCTGTGGATTTCGCATGTTCTCCCCATATTTACCCGAGTTCCCCAGCTACTTCCCACAGTCAAACACATGTGTGTTGGGGTTAGGTTAAGGGTAGGCTCTAAAACTGTCCATACATGTGAGTGGTTGTTAGTCTCTGTATGTTGCCCTGTGATTGGCTGGTGACCTGTCCAGGGTGTATCCTACCTTCCGCCCCAAAGTCAGCTGGGATTGGCTCCAGCTCCCACATGATCCACTAAGGATTGGTGGTAGATAATGGATAGATGGATGAGACCCTGGCCAGTTGTGTTTGTATACTGTGCGATGAAAGTGATCGCTACCTGTGAGCTGAGGTATCAATCAGGACAGGACATCAATACAGTATTACTGACATTGTTCAAATCAGTTTTGTTTTAAACTAGTGTGACATCGCCAGATTCACACATCCTTTAATTTAATCAAATATTACAATGTGTATTAATAAAAGTAGCATTTCTTATCTTTTGGGTCCAATCTCCATCCAAACAAACATTTCAATTTCTCTCCTGGTAAAAAAGTAAAGGAGAGAGTTAACATAGGGACGCTCTTAAATTGCCTGGGATTAGTAACTTTAGCCAATCTTAGAAATGTGTTTGAAATGTGTTTCTGTAACTGATGTGTGCTTGTTAAAATAATTATCTAGGATGTGCATACAATTTTAAGATCAACTTTTCCCAGTACATAGTTTTGCCATATTTCCTGATTACATTAATCCACTGATATATGGAGATTATATAAGAATTAGAAATGATCCTGGGGTGTTGGACTGTATCCTAACCTTCTAAATCCAAACTATTATACAGCACTATTACAGGAGCAGTCTGTATAATGTAAGATCTGGTCAAAAGCCTTCTGTGTTCAAGCTTGGAATGGATTCTGACCATCCTGGTAGTTGAAGCCATGTTTAAAAACCTCAAGTGACAACAGACAGACAGAGAAACCAAAGTCTTGCAGAATCTTCATGTCTGCTGTCAAAACACTTTTGTTTGAATGACATTTATGGATGTGGTGCCAAGTGTAGTCTTAAAGTCTCTCCCCCATCTGCATATATATGCATATTTACACAAACACACACAGTCCACAATGACAGAATATATCATACGTCACTACAACCTATAGCAGGAGTGATGATGATCCAAATTGATTCATATAGACATGAGGTAGATGCATGTAGAAATGAGTTTAAACTCTGGCCAGTCACCACCCATTAGCGGTAAGACTGATGCTGATGCTTGAGCTGTCTCCAGGACTGTCATTAGGCTAGGTTTATATGGTCTGATGAAATGCCCCTACAGGGTATTTATAGCCAGCTGCCTCCAACATGGATGAGCCAAGATGCTGTTTATCCTTCACCTTGTCTTTCTTCAGTGTTGATGCCTCACTGACAGATAAAAGGGGAAACCAGTTGAAGAAACAGTTGAGAGGTACAGGGAATGAATGGCAAAGCAAAAACAGAAAAAAAGACTTGTTTTCACAACACAGCTAATACACTTTTATAAAGAGATAAAGATTAAAGTGTGTGGGATGAACTGAGGTAACGTCTGTAATGGCCTCCTGCTTACCGGCGTATTTAGATCAGTGTTTCCTCATTAAAATATCTCCACAGGATGAACCTCGTCCTCAGCTGGAGGAACAACTACAATCTCTTCAAAGGCTTGATATCTGCTTCAAATTTGTTTCGTGTGTGTGTGTGCGTGCGTGTGTGTGTGTGTGTGTGTGTGTTTGCTGCCGCAGGGATACATGTGTGAAATGTGCCCATGTATCAGAGAGACAAGCTGAGAGAGGGTTACTTAAGGTAGCTCCTGTTGTGGCAGATAAGGTGCCACTGGCGATACAGGGATTTGCCAAGATGCCAATTATATTTTCAGAGTTACCGTTAATTACTCATACAGAGAAAACTATTAAAAGGATATTGGATTAGAGAGGTTGGTGCAGGTGTCATGCTGACAGACAGACTGTGAATTCAGTGTTGATGATCATTTTGCGAATGTGCAACCACTATAAAGCCTTATAATAGTTCAGAATAGTTGCTGAAAAATTTGTAAATCTCATTTAATTTAATTTATTTCTAACAAGAGAAGACAAAAAAAATGTTATTTTTGTTAGATGGAAATAGAAGAAGTCCAAGTGCAGGTGATTTAATGATGCCTCGCGTGCCATGTTGTGTCTTGGTAGTAAAGTCCAGGCAATCCTATTGCTCTGGGCTTGAATAGAATTTGATGGCTACATTATTTGTTTAATTGTGGAAAGTCAATATTTTGGAGAGTGGAAGTGAAGTAGCAGTGTGCTCAGGGGGGAAAGTTGTTGTGAACTGAATGAGTTCTGCTTTATAGAATTGCTATTAGTTGAATGATTTCTTTAATAGTAAGGGACCAAATAGGGAGGCAATTGGATTTTGTTGGCAGACTGATGGCATGCAAATACAGTATGTGTCTGAAATAGTAGAGTGTTACTAGATACTAATATCTTAGTGATGCTATAAAAATCATTATTAAGCCATGCTTATGAAAAATCCTTTCGACTAACATAATTCCCCAGAATATAATGACGAAACCAAATATAACCATGTCAACTTTGATGAATCAGGTGGAGAGTCTGACCTTAACCTTGTCATAGCATCTGAAAAAGAGCTCCACAGTATCTGAGAGAATTCTGGCCAAAACACATTTAATGAGCATACACTGCCAGACAGGTTGTAAGTTTTTGGTGGAACAAACCTTTATTAACGAACTAAGTAATTAATAAAGTATCACTACTAAGCTAAAATATGCTAACTGCCTCCTAAATCCAGCCTGACAGTAAATGAAGAAATTGGGATCGATCTCAAGTAATTCTAGAGAGAAATTAATTACTTTTTCCAAAATATATTTTTAATTTAAATTCTTTAGTAAGTATGCTTAATTAGACAGCAACAACATGGAGGTTTTAAGGATTTGTGCGTCTCTCTCTCTCTCTCTCTGTGTGTGTGTGTGTGTGTGTGTGTGGATACAAGGCTGCAAGTGTGTGTTTTTTTGAATCAGCCTCGATCCTGGGCTTCTACATCAGTCAGCAAATCATCCTTAAACAAGCTAAAACTGACAGAAGCCAAATTAAAACCTAATTTTGGTCTTAAATCATTGCACCTCAGTGTGACACATTTGGAGCCCCTCGGGGCATTGAGTGAGAGCGCGTGTGTCTGTGTGTGCGTGTTTGAAGGTTTGCACGCTGCCAACACCTCAGTTCTTCTCATGTCTGGCCAAGCACAACACTGCACTGGCATGGGAGCAAAATAGCCATACCCGGCGTCTGGCTGGGGAACGCAGAGCTGAAGCGGCAAGAATCAAGTCTATGCAGGAAAAAGGTCACACCCTCACCTCTGCCCTATAATCCACGCTGCCACGACAAAGGACTGACTGACAGACTAGTGTCGCTTGGTTGTAGCCATTACGACACCTCGATTATATATAGACGAAGAAACACATATGCAGCGATAGGGGCATCTGCTAAATGCAGTTAATGTAAATCAGGAGCAGCAGAAGTTCCAGACTGCTGGCTTTGGCCTCTAGCTGAGGTCTGGCACCAATATCAAATCATCTTGCAGACATTTCACATAATTCAAACAGAAGCACTAAAATCCTCCCTGTATGTTATAGTGACATCTATACATTTCTCCAGGTTGCACCATAAACTAATAAACTGTTCCCTAGGAAAAAAGAAGCACTGATAGATATGATTTGTCAGATTCAGCTTTGCCACCATTCATCACAGGGCTAGCGGTAATTGTGGAGGCTACAGCACATGGCACATTCAATTCAGAGAGGAATGATGGGGGTGGATGGATTCAGCATCTCTCCTGTGCCGGACAGAGCCTCTGAACTCGCCTCCATTAAGGCATGTGTTCTGATGAGTGATTCAGTGAGTCTATATTGGGCAGGAACTCGAAACAGTGACATGAAAACGCAGTTGGCAGCCGCTTCACAAATCCCACATCAGGCCCAGGGAAACCATAATCACCACTTTCATTTTTCAGCCTTGTTTATTTCAGAGGCTGGGGTTACAATTAAGACCATTTGCCTTGCAATTACTGTGTTAAAAATAATAAAACAATTTCGGCCTACCTAAAATACCTGCATTTTGTGTAATGATTCAGGGCGTGCAAATTGAAATTGCAATGTTTGGACATTGTCAGGCAGAGTGATGGAACTATGTCTGGATGTTTGTCTGCTTCTGGACGGCTCGCACTTTGTCAGAATGAAGCCAAACCCTGGACACAATTTCTGCCTGACCTTCACAGGATAATTTTAGCTGTGTGGATGTATAATGTCATGATTTACTGCAAGGATTAGCTTTTCAACAGCCACAATGTAACTGAGGAACGTCTCCTGAGGGCCAGCACGTAAATTCTTCTGTCAGTAACACACCCCCATATGCTCTCCACCGCAACACTTAACCTGATTTCCCCACTAGAGTCACACAGCTCGGCCAATCTCTGTCTTCAGGTCCGCATCCAACCAGCAATGTAGACTAACAATCAGAGGGCCTGACCCGAAACACACAAACCTACTCATCGCGCTGCTCTGTCAATTTTTTCTCTATAAGAAGAAATCACACTTAACATCATCTGGTTGAAATTCATACACGTTTCTTTAAGAGCTCGAAGATACAATCGTCACAGAGGACAATGCCATCGCTTGGCTACATCTTAATAGTGTGAGCTCAACCACTGTCTGTGCTGCAGCTTTTCCTCAGGATGGATGTCTCCACATGCTTTGGCACAAGGATGATATCACCTAAACCCAAGCTACTACCACTGACACAACAATTACAAACTGGGGCTCACGACTAACCAGTAAGTACCAAGTCTCCTGCTCATTCCAGTTCCACTCACTCACATATAGGTGGCGGTGATGTGTAATGAGGCCACAGTGTCTCAACAGATGAGGAAGAGTCAAGGCTTTTGAACATTTTTTTTTTCATTTGCCAATGTTTTATGGGGAATCAAAAGCATTTATCATGAAACAACTTGATTCATTTTTTTGCCATTTGGCCTATTATATTAGCACAAATTGGATTTATATGGCTAACTATGCAAGGAAACTGTTGCTTATTGATACATCTAACAGGCATAATTTGGAGTAAGCGTTTGTGTCCATCTGATTTACTCCTTTGGCTGCTGAATACACCACCTTTGTTATGGCTCTGATCAAGTATACTGCACAGTGAGTTTATTAGAGGGTTTGTGCTGAAAACATCTGTGGCCACAGCTGCAAATAACATCATGACAGTGGTGTGACAGTGAACCAAAACTGTAAAGTCTTGGACCGTGAAACCAAAACAATGAGCTGCAAGATGCTGAACAGACTTCGGTGACAGTGCTGGTGCATTTGTCACCATGAGCAACTCGTTTCAGGTCGCAGAGTTATTTATCCGCCACATTAAAGCTGCATTTTACTGTCAATAAAACAGTGGGGAGATGTCTATCACACCTGTTTTTAACTAATTTTGCCTTATTTCTCTGATCATCATTTTACCATCATGATCCTGAACACCCTCAGGCCACATAGCATATTGCATGCAATGAAGCTTTACTCAAACCCTGCCCTCCCTCTCTCTCTGTTATCTTTTAAAGGCTTAAATCCAAAGCCTCTTGTGAGTCTTGTGAGACATTTGGCACGAGTGAGCACCACAGCATGTTTGCGGGGGCGGCACAGATATGGATGTCCATGTTTCCGATGTTTTTGATACAGTTGTTGTGGAATCTTATTTAGACTGTGACACATGTGCTGCTGAGATGAGAAATAGCGAGTCCATAAAAGTTGTGCGTCACACCCCACGCAATGAAAGGCCGTATACGCATGATGGTCTGGCTGTGCCGTGCAGGGGACAGCTCGCAGTGCACGGAAAGCTCATGTCCTACACCGAGCAATGTGCCGCAGGCCCACGTTCACTAATTAGACCTGATATACAGTCTGATGTGAGCTGATTGAAAGCAGGCTCGTGTAACTCGGGACAGGGTCCTGTTGCGCTGCTGTCGAACGCTGGAGGGTGTCATTTTGTTTCCAGGCACTGGCGTAAGGTCAGTCTCATGGTCTCCAGATAAATTTCTTTGGTGGTGGTTTCGAGAGGGTAAACTGATGCAGATTTATGGGTGTTATTCACCAACCTACTGACAGTGTAAAAGGAAGTGGCGGGGCCCTGCAGCCCTCAGCCAGCTGTCCATGTGGCGACAGCCTCAGCCTCACACAGAAATGAATGGTGTTCATCAGAGGGTACAGACCACAGCACCGTGCCAACCATGCCAGGCACTCCCTCTTGCAGCGTGCACCCTATGTTGACTTAACCAGACGTACCAGAGAAACCAAAAGCCCTCAACTCCTGTCTCTCTCCTACCTCTGTGCTTCATCCCTGAACAGTTTGTGTCCAATCTGAGTGACACATTCAGGGACAAAGGCTGCTTGATCTACCTCCGCCTCTCTCTCTCATGAAATGGATCACTGAGGACGTAATGAGATGGCCGGACAATTGGCCTCCTCAAAGAGTTGTTTTCACTGGAACGGCAATCAAGCATCTGGAACACTTAACCATCCACAATCAGGCTTTAGCTTCAGCTTTTCTATTTTCTACAAAGACAGTTTATGTGTTCATTCTTTGTTTAGATGTGGATTCCATGAGGGATGTTATATAAGGTTGGATCCGAGGCCTTTTTATTTACAATAGCAGGATGTGTCCAATGGATCTTCAACGAGACTGCTCTCAGTGACCTCCAGTAGTTTCACTTCAGTTCTATTTATACAAAGAAACTTCTGGGAAAGTTAGCAGCTTAGGCCAATAGCATGTAAAGACAGCCATCCTTGTGATTTAACAGCTGGTTTGCAATTGCAGCGTAATTATTGTTTAAGAAAACATGACTTGTGTCAATGAAATAATGACAGCCCATTGACAAATGCGGCTTTAGCAGCCAGGTCAAAGTCCACTTGTTAGGTTTAACAGCTTTCCAGCTTAAAAAAAAAACACAAAGTTGCTTTTTTTTCCAACGTTTCTCTTTGTAATCAACCAAAATTTGTCTTTGGGAATGGGACCTGCCATTTGCAGGACGTTTCGACACATTGTGTTCCAATAACATTTTAGTGACCCAGACGTGATTTCACTTTCCTACAGCTTATACACAATTAATCATGATATCACATGTCAGCCTTTTCTGTAGGATAGTTAACTCCTGTGGTTTTTACTTTCTTCTCAAAAGCACTGCTCACACTGGCACTACTGACACCAAAACACAACGGTAGCAAAACCTGTAGATAATATCCAGTGTATTAATCAATAAATATCAATATAATCTTCTACATGATCAACAATGCCAAATGTATATTTTTTATTAATTAAGTGACAGTATCAGGAAGAATAATGTTCTATATAGTAACATATAGGTCATCTGTCTTTACACATGGACCTAAACATGCATCTATTTTTTATGCATCTCTTCTCGCTGTGTTTTATGAGCATAATTATACACGTTTGTTCGTCGGGTACAACTTTATTTTTTACCTCAAATTACAACACTTCTGAGTCTATGTTTTAGTACTGCAACATTAACCGTGTGGCTGCACGTTAGTCGGCAACTTTTGTAAACGTCAGGCTGTGTGAGTCTCTGCCTCCTGTCTTTATGTTGTGTTATGTGAAGAGTCTGCTAGCTGTGGATTCATACGTAACATACGGACATGGCAGTTAGTAGATATTGTTGTCTAACTCTTAGCAAGGAAATTAATGAATGCGGTGCTTCACAAAATAACATACAAACTTATTTCAGTTATTCACTTTGCATTATGTGTATGAACCACGTGGTCATACAAAAAAAACCCCACACCACAACTGGAACACACCACAGCCGTGTCTCATACGAAGCACACTGAGACAGATGTCCTGAATGTTCCCACCGCAAATTAAGTTTTCATCTCATTATCGGTGCTCTTCGAATTGAAAAGCTTTTTTCTCTTCTCGAATACCAGACATCTCCCAGAATGGCATGTCCACGAGCCAAGCAAGAGACACACGTCTGCTGGGAGAATATGCTGATTGAGCTATAATATATACTGCATATGAATAAGGCAGGCTCTGTCACTAGCAGGGGATGAATACAGGACTGAGCATGATGGGGTGGGGGGGTGGGGGGGGGGGACACTGGTTTCGCCTGGGATTTAGCTACCAGTTGGAAGATCTCACTGCAACACTGATTCACTTATACAAATCTTTTCAGGAGCGCCAGCTGTGGCCAGCAGTAATGATGAGTTGCAGTACGCCAGCCACTTGGTGGACACTGCTTCACTGGCAGCCTCGTCAGACTGTTCAGACATACACCTGGCTGGGCAGAGACGAGTGTGAGACGGACCCAGTCATTTTTTTATCCTCTAATCAAACTGACCTTCCTTTCTTTCTGCTCATGCGGAAAGAAACGCCATATGACAACGCCATACGCCCGCAATGCATGAACGACAGAGATGCTGAACATGTGGCGTGTTTAAAATTTTAGCCCACAGGTGATTTGGTCGACAAAGCTGGAAGTTGACTGTGTTTGTGTTGTTTTACTTTTCTCCTCTCTCACCGCCCAGATCTCTTCTTCCCATCTCTCTCCTCCTCCTCCTCCTCCTCCTCCTCCACCATCCCCTCTCCGTCTCCCGCTTGAAGCTGCTTCTCCTCTCTGTTGACAGCTTTGCTCAGCTGAAAAAAAAAGACACAGAATTACTGAGTAAAAGGGAAAAAGAGAGCAAATAACAGCTCTTAGAATGTTTGGATTGTGAAACCAGAACATTAGTACAAACCATAATGGCTGGCCCAGAGAGCCCAGAGCCTCTCCAGAACTTCACTCTCACAGGCAATGATGTAACGCCAGCCATTTCACATGAAGCATTCGCTTGTTGCACTCCTCAAAGTCTATTTATACCCTCTTCGTCTATTCAAAATAAAGCGGCCTATGTTTGACTGATGCCCTTTAAATAGCTTTAGATAGTTTGTTGAAGCTGAGGGCATTAGAATGCAACTTTACCGTGCTGATGGCTTCGCGGTCAATCGGGAAAACTCAGCTCAGTGCCTGTGAAGCAGAGACAAACGTGCGCTATCTGTCACAAACTCTTTAACGTCTGACATGTATATCAATACATGACTGAAATAATGGACATAAAACACAAGTGACTCATTCAACTGACAGGTACGACCACGATACATATCTTTACCACTCCATGGAAGAATAATGTGTGTGTGTGTGTGTGTGTGTGTGTGTGTGTGTGTGGTTGTGTGTGTGTGTGTGTGTGTGTGTGTGCGTGTGGGGGGGGGCACACGTGTGTCTGTGGTGCCAACCAGGCCTCAGTGTATACTATGCAGCCGAATAAACAAGTCTGTCTGTGTTCACAGTCTGTAATTAAAGCCGTATAAAAGTGCACACGCATGCAGTAACAGCACACGTCATGGCCCTGAGCGGCTCTGTTTCCCTTAGCCCTCAGCATGGGCTTGACAACAGCTGACCTAAACCACCTATGGCTAACCTCTCTGCGCTGCATATGCACATGAAACATGAAGACGCGCCGTTAAAAAAAGCGGCACAGGCGTGGGCTGCGCGGCGGCTGAATGTGCAGGTTGCAGTAAAATGCTGTGTAATAACATGTGGCCGTTGCAGTCTTGCTTCACTGGAGCTGGAGACACAGAGCAGTTCTCCATATCAGCCACTGTGGGGGGTTGGGGTTTGGGGGTAGTGGCTTATTTCAAAGGGTATTCAGACGTCGCAGTGACTCTACCACCACCTCAGCCATAAAAATAACCAAGACATGAGAGATCATAAGATGGATCTGCCAGAGTATGCCTCCAACTGAGCCATATTCCAGTGGCTCATAATCTACCACGAGGTGAGCTCATAGGGGAATCAGCATGAGGACCTCACAGCTTGCCCATGACAGCTACCTGTGTGGAGGTTTGGACCTTGTAAACACTCAAATAAATTCAGGGGCCAATTCATCACATTAAAATTATACTCAATTAAACTTGATTGAGCTTTAAGGGGCCAGTCGCTGCATTCCAGCTGGAGGAGGTGGTCCTGCGCTCAGTGAGCCTGCTCTACGTCCAGATATACACGCTCAGCAGAATGTCCAATATAAACTGTTCACACTGGGAACTGTATATGCTATATGTTACCATGGGTTAGAAAGAATGCAAACGCTGACATAGTGGGTCCTGTGTGTCGAATAGTGGAGTGTAGGCATGTGTGTGTGTGTGTAGTGTGTGTGTGTTTGTGGACATGCACAGCTTAAGAGAGTCACCACTGTAGTTTCTGACCAGATTTTGCCCTCTGCTGGTGCACTTCAGGCAGCACTGGTGTAGCATCACCCCCCTGGACAAGTGAAAAGCATCACCGATGAAACGCTGACTACACATGAATTACGACTTTTAACTGTTTCGATGCACAAATGTGCGACAAAATAAATAAGAACTTTGGAAGAGATTTTACAGCTTTGATTTGAAAACGTTCACAGGGAGCAGATACGTCAGATGGACCAACGTTGAATGGTTTGTTGCAGAGAGGAAAAAGGGACAAGGTGAATGGATGGCTCTGCACTTGTGTGTGTGTGTGTGTGTGTGTGTGTGTGTATGTGTGTACTCATGCATATATGTGCGTCTGTTCCCGTGTGTGTCAGTCACCAACAGATCCCCGTGGAGCCGTGACGGTCCAGCAGTCCCACGCATTTCCCATGCTCGTTCACACCAAGCAGCGAGTCCCACCACGCTCGCTCTCTATGTCTCTCTCTCGCTCCTCTCTCACTTTCCCCCTGTCAGGTCTTCTTCTCCTCTCCTTTTCACTCTCTCGCTCTCGTCATCGCCACTGCCATTATCGTCCCACTCTGTTTTCAGCTGATTTTCAGCCTGACCTCATCTCTGGAGGTGGATAATTACTAAATGGGGACACTGTGTTTTAACAGGGATTTTGAGGTCAACAGCTCGCTCACGTTTGCTGGTCTTTTTTGTTCTCAGCTGTGAAACTTGCCAATGTTCTCGTTCAACTCCGCCACCACCCCCCCTGACCCCTGTGCATACATCAGTCCATAGTGAGATTGCTTTAGGAGTAATCACTGTCATCTCTCACTGCTGGAGGACTTGGCAGGGCACCCTCCGCGCACTGCGTCTCGGAACATTGTGTCCACGCAGTGCTAGATGTTAAAGAGCGGTGATTGTGGAGAATGTGGCATGGTTTCGCAGAATGCCAGCCTATTAAGTTCAGCCATGCCAAAGCTATATTTGTGTTCCAAGTGTTCTGCTGAATTGCAAAATGGAACGTACTGTACATTCTTAAATGTGAAAACGCAAAGGAACGGCTTGACTTTCACAGAAAAAAGAATTTAAGCGGCTTTAACCAGCCCTTCATAATCATCTGAGCTTTATCTGTGTGTGCAGTCTGAGAGGCTGCTAAGTGGCCACATGCAGGTTTCATTAGCGTGGCCTTGTTCGGGGACATTGTTGGAGCAGGTGGTCAGTAGTCGATAGGGCAGAGAGATGGGGACTGTGAGTGAGTGGAGCACAGGGCTGACGGGAGCTCTGCTGGCATTTCACTCACCTTCAGCATGTAAAACATTATCCCTGTGGAAGCAGCCTGAGCCTGGGGGAAGGGGTCGAAGCTCGCTTCCCTGCCTGGACATAGATCAGCACTGGAGTGATTCTGCCACTGTTGTGGAGGTAAACTGCTGGAAAGGTCTTCTCCGGAACATTCAGATCAGTGTTGGCACGAGGCTGTGAGCGTATGGAAGACCGAAAAAGTTATGTGGCACCGCCGGACAAATCCCGCCGCTCATAGCTAACCATTACATTTTAATTAAATCAGACACATTCCTTAATCCACACCCATCACTACCCTATTCATTCCCAAGAAACAGCCGTCACTGCTCTACAGTACGTGTCAGTTTGAAGGAGCAGCATTCAGGGAATGTAAGTCATGTTGTACGTGCCTCGAGGTTGCCGCAGAAAATAAGCACATAGGTGTAAAGAAATGCCAGTCAGACTCTGCATGGCTCCTTCAGTGCAGCTTCTGGCAGTGCACTGGCGAGGCCCGGGGCCCAGGAATGCTGTGCCCATCTGTCAACACAGAGCTGCCTTCCCTGGCAGATGCCACAGAGAGGATTTTTGTAACCTGGCCCTGGGTGGATTTCATAACCTGGCCTGGTGTAGCAGAAGTCCTTAGGGCTGCAGGACGATTATATGCCGGGATAAGATGGAGCTGTGTGTGTGTGTGTGTGTGTGTGTGTGTGTGTGTGTGTGTACATATGCACCCTGTGTCACTTCTACCTATGCTGCACACCCCCACTCCCATTCTCTGTGCACCTCTCTGTCCTGCCTCCCTTACACTCCCCCCACCCCCCAACACACACACACGCACACAGACACACACACCTCCTCCTACTCGTCGTCTCCTATCTCTTCCCATCACTCGCACTCTGCTCCTGTAACTCCGATATTTATAATGAATGGTGTTCTCTATGTGGAGGCCGAATTTGTGTGGTGGAGCCAAGGGAACACCACCTGAGTGATGATTCTGTCTGCCCAACACACTTTCTCTCTCTTACTCACACACACACACACACACACACACACACACACACACACACACACACACACACACACACACACACACACACACACACACACACACACACACACACACATACGGCTGACCTGCTGGGAACACAGGGACTTGCTGTATCAGGCCTCTGTGGCAGGGGCAATTAGAAAGGTCCAGACAGAGCACAAGCTCATACTGTCCCCATTAGTGAGGGAGAGACAGGCAGTGAGGGAAGACAGGAGGAGGACTCACATTAACAAACTGTCTCTCTCTCTCACACACACACACACACACACACAGTGGCCGTACAGTAACCTTATGCTGCCTTGGGCTCACCTCACTGCACAGTGAAGCACTTACGGTGTCATAATTAGCCTTTTTTCTATCTCAGCGATGTTTTCACCTGCTCAACAGACTTCTCAGTGAGTCTCCAACATCTACATCAAGCCATCGTGTCGGTGTCCTTCAAACCCACTGTCAGACTAAAGGGTTGGAGTTGGATGCAGCAGTGTCCGAGCTGTCCAGCCAGCGTCTTTGTGCCAAGATGACGACACAATGATTGATGTTGTAAGTGCTCCCCAACTTGCCACACAATTAGAGTAACTGAAAATGGACTGAGCGCAACTGAATGACATGTTTGTGTGTGTGTGTGTGTGTGTACCACCGGCGGTTGTGCACAGGGGACACTCATAATGATGCCAAGGATGTGGTGGCCTCCCAGGCAATATACAGTACGTACATCAAAGATGACAGTGTGTGTGTGTGTGTGTGTGTGTGTGTGTGTGTGTGTGTGTGTGTGTGTGTCAGTGTGGGAGAGAGAAAACCTAATGGGTGGCCGCGGGCTCATCTTTGACCAGAGACACGCACAGAGACCAGTGCTCTTTCCATGTCACCTTTGTCCTCACATGAATTATCCATCAGGCCAACTGTGGTAATCAAGCTGCTAGTGGCTCTGCCTTATTACAGTGTTGGTCATTTAGCCTATTAGCAATGCTCTTACCTCATTTCTTGGTCAACTCCAATTGCATGGAAAACAGAGCAGTCAGCATGTTAAATGGGCTCAGGGAAGACTCTGTGAATTAAGGGCCATAAAGCAACGGCAGCTGATGCAGCATAAGCAGACTGGCGGAGACACTGTAAACCTCAGAGCACATAGTCAGTGCTCGGTCACTGAAACACTCTGGTATGATGAGCTCATGATCATGAAAACTAATATTTAAAGAGGGTACAAAGAAGGTCCAGCCAGCGTCTTTGTGCCAAGATGACGACACAGTGATTGATGTTGTAAGTGCTCCCCAACTTGCCACACAATTAGAGTTACTGAAAATGGACTGAGCGCAACTGAATGACATGTTTGTGTGTGTGTGTGTGTGTGTGTGTGTGTGTGTGTGTGTGTGTACCACCGGAGGTTGTGCACAGGGGACACTCATAATGATGCCAAGGATGTGGTGGCCTCCCAGGCAATATACAGTACGTACATCAAAGATGACAGTGTGTGTGTGTGTGTGTGTGTGTGTGTGTGTGTGTGTCAGTGTGGGAGAGAGAAAACCTAATGGGTGGCCGAGGGCTCATCTTTGACCAGAGACACGCACAGAGACCAGTGCTCTTTCCATGTCACCTTTGTCCTCACATGAATTATCCATCAGGCCAACTGTGGTAATCAAGCTGCTAGTGGCTCTGCCTTATTACAGTGTTGGTCATTTAGCCTATTAGCAATGCTCTTACCTCATTTCTTGGTCAACTCCAATTGCATGGAAAACAGAGCAGTCAGCATGTTAAATGGGCTCAGGGAAGACTCTGTGAATTAAGGGCCATAAAGCAACGGCAGCTGATGCAGCATAAGCAGACTGGCGGAGACACTGTAAACCTCAGAGCACATAGTCAGTGCTCGGTCACTGAAACACTCTGGTATGATGAGCTCATGATCATGAAAACTAATATTTAAAGAGGGTACAAAGAAGGACACAGAGATAGGCTATATATTTACAAATAGGCCAGGCATTAGGGAAATTATACATTTGCGGGTACACAAGTGTAATTTAGAGCTGAGGCATTTCAATGAACAGATCAGATAAACACACTCCAGAGCCAGGATCATTCTGTGTATATGAGTGGGTTGGCAGCTGCTGCAGCCTTAAAGACAATAAAAGGCAGTAAACAGAAAAGAAATATGTCTACAATCTGAAAATTATTTGATGGTGTGACAAAATAGTCAACAGTGATTATTTTATACAAAAAGGCATCATGACTGTGGGTCATTTCTGGTAGTGAAGTACTGTATGATGCTGCCCTCCTGTGGCCACTTTGCACAGTAACACTAACGAGACACATTCTGTATAGAAACAGATACAGTGGCTCACAGGGCAACAGTGTTATGTTGCAAGATTAAGCTAACTGTGCAGAGGTAACCAATACACACTGGTCAATACACACTGAACAACACTTAAAACTGTAAAAAACTCTGTTGCCAGCCAATTACACACACACACACAGACAAACAACCATTGACCCTCAGATTCAAACCTATGGTCAATTAAGAGTCACCATTAACCTGACCCCTAATATGAATGATTTTGTCGAATTTTGTGTCTCACAAGAAAGCTTTGGCTTTTTTTTGTTTTATACAGAAATTTTATATACAGAAAAATATATAAATATAAAAGACATACAAATCGAGATAAAAAATACTGTACTGGCATATTTGCCACAGTGTAAAAAATGTAATGCATATTATC
Source organism: Trinectes maculatus (assembly GCA_016785345.1). Classification (NCBI taxonomy): domain Eukaryota; kingdom Metazoa; phylum Chordata; class Actinopteri; order Pleuronectiformes; family Achiridae; genus Trinectes; species Trinectes maculatus. Next base: position 31,193 of record JAFBJQ010003112.1, read on the forward strand.
TATATTACTTAGAAAGTGATAGAGATATGGGGCCAGAGTTCAGCATCCAGATGGCCTGAGAAAATACACTTTATTGTGTTGGGCTTGACTGTAGAAGCATTTGCTGAGACTAGCAGTCAAATAAAAATAAAGAGTTCTAGTCTGTTGCTTTCTGGAGCGTTTAATAATCCTGCTCTGGTTCTGAACCTGTAGTCCACCATTGTCCAGGAAATGAGGACAGACTGGTGCATGGGAGATAATATGTAACAAAGGTCACAGACTGGATTTGAATGGGAGGTCTTGCAGTTCATGGGCGCCTTCATTCTCTATGCAATTCCTGTGGTACAGGAACAGCAAGTATGGAATGTGGCTTTTAAAAATGGGAATTTTACAGACAGTAGGGGGGAACAGTAGTATTTGTGTTTTTGGAGCTTTACCCATACCAGGGCTTCTGCTGCTTCACTTTTGACCATTAAATATCCACATCCAGTCTGTATGTGTCAACATGGCACAACCTGTCCCTTAAAATCTATTCACCAGCTCATGAGCTCATGAGCTACAATACAACAGCAATATCCTACTACTGACCGCATACATCAGCTGTAGGAGGCTGTAGACAAAACTAAATCAGGCGCAGAGTAAGATTCATCCTCTTATGTCCCCTGGGGGCTTTAGCATCACCTTGAACTCGGCAGAGGACTGTGTGAAGCCCTGCCAAGCCTATGAACATGACCTGTGCAGTGTGTGTGAGGGTTGTGTGAACAGGGGAGGAGGGGGGAGGATGGATGGGAGATAAAAGGGGATGCTTCTCCCTCCATCACAGACAAGACAAATGATGCACAGACAGATGGCACTTGACATCGCTGCCAGCACAGCCAGTCAGTTTCCAGTCGTAAAGGAAACTGACTCCAGATCAGCAGATGCTTACAGTCTCTGTCGTGTCATGAAATGGGCGATACAATGTGCTGACCAGAAAGGAATCTCCACAACAACGACAACAGAACCTTTGCCGTTATTATTTTCATCTTCAAAACACTGTGATCGTTATCAGGACAGTTGATGGCCATAAACTGAGTTGGGGTGTGTTCCTGCAGTGGCCAGGTGGTGGTGATAGTGTAACTGCAAACAGAGTGGTAGAGGGGGTAAAAGAAGCAAATCAGTCAGTCCATCAGCCAGTAAACCACATCAGTCACGGTGCAGTTACTCATATTACGTGTCACATTCGGGTGATGCAAAGATGGAGACACAGCGTGAGAGTCCAGCTGCCAAGACCTGGCCTTGGACTACACACAAATCTGACTGTGATGCCCATTAACTGATACATGGGGGAATGGGGAAGTAACAGTGGGAAATGAAATACATAACAAACTCTTAAAAAGAAAAAACAGGTGGTGATATGAGTTTCCTCTTTATCGGGCTGCAGATCTGATGAGACTCATGAGAGTCTGATGTGTTAATGTGACCTAGTAGTAAGGATTATAATTCCAATAATTTAACTTCAGACAGTTAAAAAAAACAAGCGGGAGACGCTTAATTTTAATATTTCTTACTTTGAAATGAATCATAGAGACTGTGGTGACACCTATGTTGGATGTTTTAAAGGGTCCTTTATATAAATGGAATTTTATTAAAACTGTATTTAAAACTGAAATGTTAATTTTGACAAATTGATTTTTCAGTTGAACTTTTGTGGGATATTTTCTGCTTGTATCGATGCATTTTTGTAAAAATGTTTAAATGTGACGCAGTTAATTGAGGGTTAAAGCTTATGCACATTGGACTTATGTGCGTATTTAACTGCTGTATTGTAGTTTTGTAAGATTTGATTGCTGTGTTACGTGTTGTGTTAGATTATTGTGGCATTGTTAGATTTCTTTTTAGCTAATTATACCATGAAAAAAATAATGCTAAAAAATGTCTCTTTCAGGATAAATAACAAAACACAATTCTGCTACCCACGAGTGCTGCTTTAAACAAAACTTTCTAGATTTGCCTTAAATGGTCAAGAAACAGGGACAAACAGAGCACACCACTTTCAGTTTTTGCAACTTGCAGATTTCAGTATAATGATTTTGTAACTCTTTGAGAAGCATGTTGCCAGTCAGGTTGTCCCAGGTTGCACATCAGAGACATCAGGAATGGACTTTTTCTGATTCAAGCCTTTGGGGGAGCCTGTGTGGTCAGGTGATTCATCTGTGTGTTCACTCAGTTTTAATCTAATGTTTGTTTGTTTGTTTGTTTGTTTTTTACAGTATTTTATTGTTTTATATATTATCTCTTTCACATGCAAATATATTTAAATTTGACTTCTTAGCTTCTCAACAATGTATGTAATGTCTCCATTTATTTGTGTTTCTGTCGTTCTTGGCTAAAAAATTACAAATAGCACACACAGCAAAAGCAAGACGTGACCACACTTACTTTCAACTTTATAGAGTAAAAGGGATCAATGGCAATTTTATGTAACAGCTGTTGATTGGTTGAATTCTAATACAATGCGAGTTTTACTGATGTGGCTTTAAACAGGTGGGAGTGGGCTGATGTGTTGGTGGAGACAGGTCGCTGTTTCATTCTTGAAAGGATTATCAGATTGTATCTGAACGCGGCTGCTCGCTCTCAGTTGGTCTAATTACCAAACAGTTAATGGAGGTAAATCGCTCCAAGGCCTTTAGGCCAGAGAATAACAAGCAGCCCACTTTAAAGCGGCGTCTTGTGCCACTGGAGCCTTTAGACAAGACACAAAAATGTCAATTTTGCTCCCTCTCTCTCTCTCTCTCTCTCACACACACACACACACACACACACACACACAGAGGCACGCAACAACCCCTCAAAATACTCACACGTTCGTGCAGCGGAAGTTTTCAAGCAACTTTATCTGGCGCTTTATCTGAGCTGGAGATGTGCTGCAGAAAGACAGGTCAAAGGGGACAGACAGGAGGCTGCTGCGGGACCAAGCATTAGGGAAACGAAACACATGCCAGACCTGTCATGCTCAGCTTCCAGTGGACACAATGGTTTACTATCCAGTACAAGTGGAGATGTATTTCATTTGTGTGTGTGTGTGTGTGTGGGGGGGGGGGGTATGAGCAGTATGAGTGAGTATTATATAATGGTTTGAATTATACATTTTCAAATTGACTATCAAGCAGCTATTTCACTAAAAGCACCGCACTCCAAACACAATGCCGCGCACAGATAGTGGAAATAACTCTTCCCTCCTCACGTCTTGACTTTCTCTCCCCGCTGCGTTTACTTTATTCTTTATTTTGCCGATCATTCGAGCCGGGCCCGGGCCCGTGTTGACTCTCAGCTCGCCTGACAGAGATCCGACAGCCATTCATCAGCTGGCGACGCGCACAAATAGTCTTTAAAACTATAAACACCATCGCTGGGTCGGAGACAGGGGGACCCATTTACCCCGTGGCTGTGCAAAGCGCTGAAGATAAAACAAACGATAATACTGTCTGTCTCCTGTGGCCGTCTCCACACGCATTAATAGCAGTTTTAGTGCCAACCATGGTGGGGGGTGAGGTTGGGTGGGGGAGGGGAGGGGGGGTAGACGAGACACGTGTCGGCTACGCGTCATTGCGCACGGTTGTTTCCATTATACAGCTGCAAGGTGAAATGATTTGCACGTTGTTAGAGACGTGTATAAACAGAATGGTAATTGTTATGCTTAGTTGACATAATCTCATTAGACTACATGGTAATGACGCTCAGCTGGTGGTGCCTGCTGGAGGAGATCCATCAAGATGATGAAAAGTAAAAGTTAAGTTTAAAAAAAAGCTTCAGAAAAGAAAATTGAGCCGTTTTATTTATTGGATAAAACGTGGGTGTCATATGTGACACGTCAGGTGATAACCTGCAGCGTGGGTGGGAGTGTGTGTGTGTGTGTGTGTGTGAGGTGCAGGTTTGTTGTCATCTGTTATCACGTCCTGATAAGGCAGACAGCGGCTCCACAATCTCCTGGAGGCAGACGGGAGATGTTGTCGCTGCTGGTTTCAGATTCGGAGTCCAGGGTCTCATCCTGCTGTCTGCTCCCCTCCGCTCTCTGACACTGCTCGTTTCCCGTCGGATCACGAGAGGAACCGCGACATCCAAACCTCACGCGGGCAGAGGATCAGGCTCATCACACACAGTGGCCTAATCCTGCAGCGCAGCTCAGTTGTTGCTATAGAGTAAGGTGGACACACGTTTCCCCTCTTGGTGCTTGAAGCTGTGTGTAAACACACACACACAAACACACCGTGCACAGCTGCAAATATGTTTTCAATGTGCGTAATACACTAAATCTGACCAGCGTTACAGTTTATTTTTTAATTAATTGAATAATTGTTTTGATCAGGGCGTATTAATGCAGGTCTGTGTAGAGCATCTTAACTTGCGGAATAATAAGGAATAATAAGATGTGGGCTGTTTGATGTTTCTGGGGTGAATGGTGACACATGAGTGTGTAAGTAAAATCAGCCTTAACATGTACCAGACATCAGTCCACGTCATGCAGGGGGAGTGAGCACCAGTGTCTCCATACAGAGGGCCACACCGCCCCCCCCCTCCCCTCCCTGCGTCACCGGGAGGAGAAGGAGGCCAAGAAAAAAAGTTTGGAGTCAGAGTTGACATTCAAAATGCACACTTCACTCCCGATCACTCCGGCACACCAATCCCAAACTTCAATCCAGTAAACATTAACAGGACGGAGGCGGTTTGTTGACTTGTTCCCGTTGCCTCCATATGACAGCTTAATAGTTTTTTTCCTTCTCTGAGTCCTTGGCAATGTTTCCCAGTCCCAGCACGTCCACTCCCTTCTCCGTAAAGGATATATTAAACTTGGAGCAGAGTCATGGCGTCATGGTGTCTTCTCTGGACGTCTCTGCGCGGATGGACTGCTGCGCCGTGCCGACCTCCTCCTCCTCTTCACCCCCTTCCTCCTCCTGCATGCTGGCCCGCATGAAGCAGGAGCCTCTCCGGGACATGTCCACCGCTGCCTCGCTGTTTGGAGACGACGTCCACGAGTCCGCAGAAGGCCGCGGCGGCTCCCTCAGCTTTGCCACCAGCTTTTATGGGAAATCCCTCTCAGACATGGACGTTGTCAAGGATGAGAAATCAGACGCGTTTGGGCCGAAACGCAGACAAGGTAACTTTTTTTCTTTTCCCCTTGTGATTAGGCCTCCAGACACTTTGCACAAAACACAACCGCTGCACCAAAAACACCTGCACCGGGACAACAAGCGGCAACAGGAGAGAAATTCTTCTTCTGGATACATACATATAAACTGTCTTTGTACATGTTAACAAAATGTGATGTTACATATTTTTATCATGGGTCTGATAGACTCTCCGATTTTTTATCCAAAAAAAGCAGTGTCAGTACTGCTAATTGAATTTGACACCAATTAAAATAAATCACTTAATTAAATGCAACACGTGTGTACATGTGGCACACATACGTGTGCATATATGTTTTTTTCATAAGCTTTGGCGACACTAATAATGGGAGGAGAAGGGAACCACCAGACTTGGTAGAATTGGCACTGCATGTGCCACACAATACAATAATTGTGTAACATGATGCAGTCACTATTACTATTGATGTCTATGTTTTTACTAACTTTTACTAACTTAAAACTCTAAATAAAACAATTAAATTGTTTTCCAAAAAATCCTAAATCCTAAATGTTGTTTTTCCCCCATCTTCTTCTTCTCTCTCTGGTTTCATCAGAGGACTTCAGTCCCCCTCACGAGCCTGTGGACATAAAGGCCGAGGAGCCGGATCGAGCCAAGCCGCGGAGACGCCGGAAGCCGCGGGTCCTCTTCTCCCAGGCGCAGGTGTACGAGCTGGAGCGCCGCTTCAAGCAGCAGCGCTACCTGTCGGCCCCGGAGAGGGAGCACCTGGCCGGCCTGCTCAAACTGACCCCGACCCAGGTGAAGATCTGGTTCCAGAACAGGAGATACAAGTGCAAGCGGCAGCGGCAGGACCAGAGCCTGGAGATGGTGTCTCTGCCGCCGCCCAGGAGGGTGTCGGTGCCGGTGCTGGTGCGGGATGGGAAGCCCTGCCTGGCGGCGGACACGAGCTCGTACAACCCCTCGTACACTGTGAGCCACATCAACCACTTCCCCTACAACAACTACCCACCTTTCACTAACTACACGGGCCCCAGCTGCAACGCGAACTACCCGTGTAATTACCCCGCAGCCACAATGCAGACTGTGCAGGGGTCCTCCAGCAGTGGGAATTACATGAGCTTTGGAGCCGGGGACCTGAACAACGTGCAGGGGACATTTCCCCCCGGTAACGGGGTGTCCTCGTTACATAGCATTAGGACATGGTGAATCCCCAACACTCGGGTCCTCCTCTGGTTGCATGCGTTTCTAACTGTGCCCAGACTCCCCCTATATTTAATGACTGTTTGAAGAGTTCGTTTGGTTTTCAGCACCGGTTTTTGTCCCAGTAGCTGCATTTGCGTTGATTTGCGTGACATTATAGCGTATCGACGTGTAATCCGAAGGGAAATAATAAGAATACTCATCATAATAATTAAAAAATTAAATAAAAGAATAGGCCGCAGTTCTTGAAATGTTTTGTCCGTGTTTTAAATGGTCCTTGTTTATTTACTTTTAAAATATATTTTTCAGTTTAATTTTTTAAAACGTTTACTGATCTGAAATACAGGCAAATAAATTATTATTAATGCATAATAAAACTATTATCATAGCCGACATATTATTATTATTATTGTCAGTAATAATAATATTAATAATAGTACTGGTATTTGCAAATATAAATTCTTGAAGCTGAAACTGTTTCTAGAAAATTAAATGACATTAAAAACATACTCAGACAAACTGCAGCTTATAGCAGAAAACCAGGATACAAAAGTGAACTATATTTATGACAGTAATAGTGATTTGTAGTTATGATAATATGTAATACCTGTGTCTAAGTCACCTAATGATTGAATTGTTATGGAGCCACATAAAGGAGCCTAACATCTGTACAACCCTCACATGGTTTGTGTCTGGTTAAAATGTTCAAGTGGCTATTGCAAAGCTTCCCTCAATGTGCTCACACAGGTTAAAAGGTTGGGAAAAAGTTTACACTTTTTACAACCTGCTGTCAGCTACATGTACATGTACGCTCCACACGTGTTTAAAAGTTACTGCAGACAAGGCTGTGAGCCGTGACCTTGACTTGTCTTAAATGGTGACAATTCGGATTTAATAAGGAAATGTTGTCATAAATGACAATTATTTCATATTTACATGCACTGAAATGTGAGGACACAATCTGTATATAAATGACATCTGTCAAAAGCCATGCTGAAAATCACCAGCCTTGTAAATATCAGGACATACTAGATGTTATCTATTTTCCATTCTGGACAATGCCGTTGATTATATGTTGCTGAGATATGACTGTGCTGAGAAATCTGAATACATAGAGCTCAGCTCACACTCAGCAGATTAAAATGCACAGAGTCGACAGTTGACATGTCTAAATTTGCGTGGCCACAAGGTGGACTTCCTCAGAATCCAGGTCACTGTTTGCTTCCTGTGTTTACACCGTCAGTTTGGTGCCGTCTATGCTCTCCTGAGATCTTAACCCACTTGTCCAGATACAAACCGACACACTTGACTGACACTATCGCGGTGCTAAATTCAAGAATAGTCCAATTTGCTTGACAGAGAGCCAGAGGCCTCATCTAAGTGTGTAGTTATATGGACAGGCTCAGAACTGGCTCTGCCCAACTGCCGCCACTTTACACAAGTAAGAGATGCTTGGGCATCTCTCACAACTCTCCACACATTCTGTCATCTTCTGTCTCTTCTGTTTTAAACTATCACAAAGATGTGACACACATGTCTAACATCAAGCTAGAGGACTGTGTTTATTGATCATCAACAGTGACAGCATTTAAAAACATTAAAAATAAAGATGACCAGTGCCAGGCAATTGCAGAAAGGGTGGCAAGGTCATGTAGCTCCTCTGGCCACCCTCTCCTCAGAGGTGCTGAAAAGGCAATGTCAGATAACAGTGCCACACAAACCTAAAAATATCCCTCCTCAACCTCCACCCACAGGGAGAGGGAAACAGCTCGGAATAATCTGCTTTTCCGGGTCTTATCTGAAGAAAGGCAGGGACGCATGCTGCTCTATCTCTGCCAGTGTGATGACTGCCACTGCTTTTCTGAGCTTTTCTGCTGTGCTGCAGACCAGAGACAGGCTAACATGGGCAGAGACGATGCACAATGGTTTTTGTTTTTGTTTGCATGTTAACTGAATAATGCACAGGCACAGTTTGAAGTGCATGTATACAGTACCAGTAGTAGTAGTACCAGGTGCGCCTGAATCATAATAGCTAAAAAGCATTTAAATATTTCTAATTTCAAAAATAATACGAGTTCATTATATGTACTGTTACTATAAATAGGAATTACACAAAAAGCTTGCACATGAATATGATATCAAATTAAGCCAACAGTTTGTTTAAAGAGTAAGTTACAGAGGAATACAGCATAAACGCTTCAGCTGTTAAACAAACAGGATCCCAAACTTATGTTTTTACTACTTGGCAATATTGTTTTTATAACATTAATGCCATTCTAGGCACACTGAACTGTCACAAACAGTAGGACTACTTTTGTGAAAATAATCAAGTCAGATTTTTCTGTGAAATCAATTTAGATTTGTTTTTTTTTCTTTTTATAAATCCAAACTGAATCTTCTGACAGAAGTTACTGTATATGTTCAGCTTTACGCTTAGATTTCACAGGCATCAGCATATGATTCTTCACTAAACACTATCTGGTCCACATAATACAGATTTGGATTACCCTTTGCTTCATTGGCAAATATTAAAAGAAGAACTGTACTGCATGCTTCACAGGTACTTGTAAAAGAAAAGGTTGGTAAGGGTCGTCCAGCCGTCCATGTCAACTTTACCAGAAGCAATGCACAGCACTGCTCTCTCACCAACTAAACATGGACGAATGAAATCTGCATTTTATCTGAAACATCACAAGTACATGGATATGTCTGTCTGATAAAAAGAAAACATAGACTTAAGTTTGTCATTAAATAAAACACTGCATGTGGAAATATAGATGCACAGATTTCTCTTTGTCATTGTGGACGGAATTTCACCCTCAGTGGCATCACAGTTCAACCGAGTGAACAGACAACATTCCTCCGAGCAGACACGGATGCATTAAGTGCGTAATATGACACAAAGCATTCAGATTCATTTGTGGTGTGACTACGGAAACGACAGAATGTGGTTATTAGGGAAGTTCCTCAAAGGTACCTTGGTCTACAGGAAGGGGAATAGTCTCTTCTTAAGGATGTAGAGGACCGTGGCGAGGAAGAGAGCCACTGCCAGGAAGATGAGCAACTTGTCAGTAAGCTCCCTGCGGTTGTACTTGGTGATGAGCTTTCTGCCGAGCTGGATGGTCCCCGTCATGGTCTTAAACTCCTCATTGGTCTCTTGGATTGTCCTTGAGGAGGTTGCTTCAAACAGAGGAGAAATCCTGTGATCAGATGTACCTCAAATACTGAACATCGATTGAACTACATGACCTTTTGAGCAGGATAATTGGATATTTTGTCGTTTACTAACCTAGTGACATCATGGTCTCCTCACTCTGCTGAACCTGCTGCGCCATCATCCGACTGATGCTCATGAGATTTTCTGTGATGTGGCCGGCTGTCTGGGCTAGGCCCTCTTTGGTCATCTTCCTGTGAGAAGGGAAAACAACGTGAGATATCCGAGTCTTTACACTAATTATATATAGAAGAAGAAGAAACACACTTTTATTGATCCCACACAGGGAAATTAATTTTACTACATTCCACACATGCAAGACAGTACAGTACAGAGTACATAATACACAGCAGTATATATCATGCACATGCGGATATAGACATAATTATTCCATATATGACGATGCATTCTTCTAAATACAGCCCTGTAAGAAAGGAAAATAATGGTGCCCGAGTCTCTTTAACCATCGGGACAATTTGTCAGCTCACCTCTGTCTCACAGTACTATCGGCTCCATTAAGAAGTGCCTGCTTTTCCATATTGTCTATGGACATTTTGCTGGCAAGGTTAGCTTTCCTCCAAGCTGTCTGGTTACTGCAAAATAAAAAAATAAATATGCTACTGCCTTTTAGATAAAACACCAGTATAGAAGCACTGTCAACACAGATACTGGACACAGTAAACATCTGTTTATATTTACGTGCCACTCACAACTCAGGAAATGAAATTATTATATACTGATAACTTAAGGACATTACCTTAACATCTGTTTTCTGTGTCCCTCTATCTGACTGTTTAAAGCCTGTTTGTCTGACTCTTTGTCTTGCTCCATCGCCATCTGCTCTAAATCCTGCCAAAAAATGATCACCATTAAATCAGCGGAAAGATGAAAGCATACACTGTTAAAAAAAACAAAAACATTAGAACCCATGCAATGGAAGTACAGTAAAAGAAATATAGTAGTCAACCAGTGACACCTGTCAGAGAGTGATGGTATAACTGCTTCCACTAATCCCTGCTGTCATCTAACACCAGAAAACAATAGACTATCAAATACTGAAGTGATTTACTGTCAACTGACGCACCAGCTTTGCAAAAGAAAATGACAACATATACTTCAAACATGTTGTCTGTATGAAGAGAAACAGTTGACTGTCATGTTTGAGGTTTTTGCAGTAATGGTTTTTTTTTTACCTGGATCCTCAGTCTGAGATTGTGGAAGCTCTTTTTCACGTCTGTGTTCAGTTCTGTCAGCCTGCTCTGAGGACCTGCACACTCAGTAATGTCCTGGAGACACAGTGAAACAATGCATACATGTTGCATGATATGCTGCTCTCATCTCCACAGCAGAAACAAAGTATGGGATGCTGCAGAATGAGTTCATGTTTGTATGCTTTGATTTCTGTGTTACATTATTATTCAACGTTTGTCTTTAAACTTTTAGAAAAGAGAAAATATTGTTTAACTCACGATGATTATCAGACAACAACAAAAAATAAAAACAATACATATCAGTTTACAGTTGTTACAGTGTTTTACATCTTAATTTGCTGCTATATGCGCCTTTAATTGCCCCTCGGGATCAAAAATAAAGCTGTTTTTTAATTTAATTTTTCATTTGAATTTGAATTAAACATCTGAGACAATAATGAAAACACGCATTTTGTTTAATATAAAGACAATCGATCGTTTATAGACAATTTATTTTTCTGGTCTCTTAATAACATTAACATATGTGCACGCTGATTGAAGGAAAGCACTCACAACAGATTTTCCATTTACACGTTGGATTATATTACACATGTGTTTAGAAACGAGTCACTGAACAACACGTACCAACCGTGTTATCATTAATGATCTACAGATTTCTCTAACAGTGAGCTGTCATTTCATGTCTTTGGGGCCACTTGATATTGCAGCTTTGTCCTCTTCGTTAAAATGTTTTTATTCCCACATGAGACAAAAAGTCTTTAAACTGGAGGAGACAGCGCGAGAGCAGCGGATCCTGTCACCTCTACACCGGCTAGCTGCCGCTGCTAACGGGACGCTAGCATGGTTCTCCCTGCTGACACGGTCAAACACTCACATGTCTTAACGTAGCCCTAAGCAGCCTTATCAAATAAATATTCGCACCTGGATCAGCGCCTTGATTTCCAAGTCATATTTGAGTATTTCTTGTTCACATATTCGGACGTGGACACCTGAGGAAGCCATGTTGCCAACGTAGCCGGTTTAAACTACGGAAAGCCGGAAGCCTGATTTGAACAAGGGCCAGCAGCTGTTGCCTTACAAACTAATGTTTACTAATGTTACATCAACCATTTGGCAAAGGATGACAAGCTAATAAAATAGAAAAAACTAAATAAAAATTGGATCAATACAGTTCATAATTATTTTATTAATTTACAACAATCGCATTGATTGCATCAATCAGTAATAACAACAAATAGAGATCACATCAAAGACAACACACATCACCTATTAAAGACAAGTTCATTCATATTAACAACAGCACTAACGCAACATACATATAAACCACACAACAGCAAGCAAAGGATGCTTTAATTTAGAGTAAAGCATGCTTAGTGAGATCTCACAAAAGCCTTTTGTGAATCTCTTCTTTTACAAGGCAACAGTGGTGGCATCACTTGATAATCACATATAAGATGTGATCTTTAAATCTGAAGGAATCATCTCTGCCCAGAGTGAGCTGCAAACATTGGCATACAGCTGCATCAGGTCCTCCTCTGTCAAGAGACAACATAATAAACATATAAAAACACTATCTATAGGCTGAATATGAATTCATGTGAAGGATGACGAGGATGACGTTTACCTTTATGACGAGGAGTTCAGGAACTTTAAATTAAGGCCAGTGATATCTCAGGTACCAGATGGTGTCCACGGACAGAGATGGTCCAAAAAGTGGGTTCAGCTGGGCCAGAATTGCTATTAACCAGCTTTAGACAGAAATAATAGTAAGATCACATGTCATTAGCAAACTTTCTAAGCAAGAAACCACAACATTCAAGGCTTAGTGGTGGAGGACAATTCTTGTTCATCAAAAAGCTAAATCTGAAACAAGACCTGAACCGGGCTGTTTACTTTCATTCTACACAGCCTCAAACTGAGGAGCCTCCAGGAAGCAACTTCACTCTGCTTTGTGTCTGCTGCCCTCTTTTGTCCAGCTCACATGCAACATGACACTATATGCACACTGTTGGGCATATGGTGTCATGTGCACAGCTAACTGTGATCATAAATATTTAACAAAGGACAGAAATACAACATTCTTCTGAAAGTAATACATACTAATGATTATGTATTTACAACAGAAAACACTGAACACTGACAGTAATGTTGAACACAGACAGCACTTCTGGTAAATGGATTAATTAAACAAATTAATAAATTAATAAATATTAAAGTAAATGCCAAATCATGTTAGAAACCAACAAATTATATTTAGTGATTTATCTTATAGCCCAGATATTTATTATTTTTGATTAAACATCAAACATACCTCAACAGAATACATGTGGGCTGATAATACTTACAACAGATAGCAGCAAACTGCAGTTAACACCAGCACTGTGATTATCACTCTGTAGGAAAAGGAGGAAATAATTATAAGTGGTATACTTCACAAAGAGTGATTGCATTCATGGTTTTCATATCCATTACAGGTCATCTAGATCTTGTGATACTGAGCAGGCAAAATAAAGGAACTTGCATTTAGCATAAGTTCCAGAGATAGGTGTCATTTACTCTTGAGTTTGGTGTCTTCGTGTCATGACATGGTAACAGTAGAGTTGCTGTAGGGAAATGTCATCAACTCTGACATAAAGAGATATTCGAAAATATGTAGCTATCTCTGGCCCAAACAGAGCTGTCAAATTAGCTCCGATTAGCTAACCCAAACTTCCACCTCGAAGCAAGTAACGTCAGCGTACGCATTTTCACCATAAAGTTGTTCAGCTCACGTAGGGAAACGAATATTAAAAACGGCTCTACATCATGTAGTTTGCATTCACGGAAATGAGTGACAAACAACAATAAAAAATCTTGGGTAACAGAAAGCTAACGGGAAGCTAACTAACTTACCCTCGGTTTGGTCCTTTGGGGATAAACAGCGGCACTACTCCTCCAACAATGGCCCAAAACAGAGTCACCACGCACATGGCGATCACAAAACCTTGTTCCGCCATGGTGGCGCCTCGTTTAAAAACAAGTTTATCTCAAAGGAACAAACTTTTAACTTTAGATAACTTCAGTCCAACAGCAGCCGACAACAGAAAAGAAGCAGGTCGGATCACATGACAATCAACCAGAAGAGGAAGGTGACGCGAGTCCTGTCTGAACACAAGCAACTGTATGTCTGCTTATTACCAGGATGCAACGACTTCTGTCTTACCGATCACCACATTATATTATATGTCACGGAAAAATTAAGATTTAACAGTTTAAATTGTAAAATAAAGATTATGACAAATTTCTCTAATCATTTATGAAGAGCGCAACAAGTACTTTAGTTTGACACGCTGCTTCCCAGACACTTCCGGACGACCGCAACATGATGATGATGTCTGGTTTCTGGGGAAATAGCGACACCTGATGCTGATTTGTTAAAGTTACACCATGTGTTTGTGTAATTTAACAAGGCCGGTGTAATGTGGAGAGGTTCATTTCACTTTGAATGTTTTCAAAACACAGCTACTGTGAAAATACACCATGTTCCTATCAACGATAAACTAATTTAATTTATTTGATTTATTTAACTGAAAACTATTCTGTGCAAGATATATTTATGAACCCTCTGTTGAAACACTACAGTCTGCAGTTTCCTTGTATGTGATGTTCTGACAAAATTTCTGAGGGAAAACCACATGTAGACATCTGCAATTCCAGTTTTCCTATTTCAGCCCACCTTCTAACATCCTTACATGTTTCACAAATCAAAGGCCTAGTAACAAAAACTCAACTAATACTGGACTGAAAGCTGGAACTGTTTAGAACATCAGAATCAGAATCCTCTAATCCAGCTCTGATTCAAAAAAGGTAATCGGTGTTGTATATGCTTATAGGGTATTTTATAGACCATATTATACACAACAGTTTGGTGTACAGTGCAGTACATCTTTGTCTGAAGTACATCAAATCGAATTTCATGTTCAAAATATAAATTCAGCATAAAAGTACATCTGACATGATGAAAAAAAAAACTCCACCACAAAAACACAAGACAAAGTAAGGTCCATTTATACAGTTTATTGATAGCAAAAGATCATTTTACTCCTGCATCTTCTCAATGGTCTCCTCCTTGTATTTGCCCTTCTCCTTTCCATCAGCGCGAGATTTGGCCTTGCGCTCCAGGATCTTCTTACGGTCCTTGTCTAGCTTTAGCCTGGTGATAACCACCTGTAAACAGAAAAAAACGATTGGTCAACAGATGGTGAAATGTTCTGGCAGCAGCGGTACCATGTGAGAAAGGATATTACAAACATGTTTTCACAACCCTTCTAAGGACTAATTACCAATGGAATCTCGTCACTGAATGTCTAACTAGACTACACTTTGACATTTCAATGTGATATCAATAAATGTCTCAGACATTACTGTCTGAGTCATCCAGACACTGTGACTTCACTGTAAGAGCAAAGCCAAATCACACTGTGAACGCTTCCATCAACCACATGTGACGAAACAATGTGAATGCTTACATGCAGACTAGTCTAATTGCAGGACAGACTGTGGTTGTATTGCTGCTATTTCAAATGTAGCGCACACAATATTCCCCTGAGGATCCACTATGTGTTTTATTGTTTTCAAAAGACCGAACACTAAAGGAAACAAACTCTGAGCAAACACATTTAGAATGGCAACTTTTTACAAGGACTTGAATCGAGCAACCACAGCCATATGCACAAACCTGCCCCTGACAATTTTAGGGCTTCTGGGCTAGTAAATCAAGACTATTATATATATTTTTTAAAAAAGTACAATGCCGTGTTCATAACCCTATCATGGAATGATTTTGGGTGCAGCCAAACCATTACCTTCCGGTGTGGACAATAGTCTAGTTAAGGAAATAATAGTCAAAGCCAAAATATAAATACACGAAAATGTATGAATGAAAATAGTGACATTTTAAAAAAGCTACAGCTGCTTGGTGGACACATTTTAAATTTCAACAATAGTTAAAGGAACATGGCCTTTTCCATGCATATTGCCTTGCTATATCATGAAAAAACACAGATGCTACAGGTAACATTAACAATGTCCCTCCCCTGTTCCACCATCCTAGTAAGTAGTAGCAGTATGCCTCCAAGTTAGTGTATATAGTTAACAATACTCATAAAAAGTACGCATCTAAATAGTATTCAGATGTTTTTATTTTTACACCTGAGGTTTTGTTACTGAAATGCCAAGCTTGTGTGAACAGGCTTTGGCTACCAGAGGCATAAAACACAACTTAATTGCTTTTATTTTACTAAAACGTGAATTGCAAGTTCACTGTAAATGAGCAATGACCAGTTGTGCACTCCAACAAGACAAGATGGTGAAAAGGAGGTAGCAAGTCTGGATTATCGAATGAATAATGATGAACCTTATAGAAATCCAGCTGATGCACATCTTACATTTTCAGAACACCCAGGAAAAACATGGGTTCACACATCCATGTAAATGTAGTAGACTTGCATCAATTCAGTGTAATGTAGTACAAAACACATGCACCATTTGTTGTTGAACAGCCAATAGCTAAAGCAACATTACAAATGTAATAGTACTAGCATGCACAAGTTAAAACGAATGATACCACAACAAATGCTGCTCTCCTACCTTTACTACAAAGTGATTATAAGATCAGTTTAAGACTTTCTTAATACTTAATGAGCAGAAATAAAGGAAAACAGGTATAGTCCATAGGGAAATACTGGGTTATGCACTTAGGATGCACAATTTTATGTTCACCTAACCTCTACGACATGCCGAAAACACACAAGAACTTCTTAAATGTGAATCACATCCGATACACACAGAACCGAAAGATCATTTGCCATCCTCCTAACACTCTCTGTTGACAGTTTCACATTTTACTCTTGATTCTACTCAGGCAAACAACCATTTACTGATATACAACTTAAGCTCACCTTGCTGGGGTGGATGCCGACATGGACTGTGGTTCCGTTGGCCTTTTCTCTCTGCACGCGCTCGATGTAGATGACGTACTTCTTCCTATAGACCTGCACCACTTTACCAATCTGCTGGCCCTTGTAGTGTCCACGGACCACCTGTTGGTAAACACCACAAACCAGTCAATCACATGCAGCAAACACTTCATACCAGTAAGAAACTGCCAGTGATTTTCAAGCACCATACCTGGACTTCGTCATCTTTGCGGATGGGCATGGACCTCACATTGTACTTCTGACGGAGCTCCTTGGAGAGAGGAGAGGACATAATCTTCCTCCTGATGTGTGAGGGGGCATTGAAGTGCCTTTTGCGGTTCTTGCGGCGGGAGGAGGTCACAAATGGATTAAGCTTCATGATGCTAAGAGAGAATAAGGCATAGGTTATTAACCAGCAGCCAACATTAAGTTAGAATATCTGCAGTTTTTACATTATATCGTCCTCCTAACGACAGACGTGAGCCTGTCAACACAAGCACAATAAGTAACACTCTGCTACAAACGTATTCTGCATGAACGTAACTGATTTGCAAGTGTTTAACACACTTACTACGTTTAAAGTTACACTATATACGATAGCATCAGAATTGTATGCTAAGCTAACGAAATGATGCTAAAGTGTTAGCATAATACAGCAGCCAACGGCATTTTCTTCCGCGAACATTAACTAAATAATATTTTTGATAACGTCCTTTACGAAGAGACACCAGAAAATGTGAATGAAGCAGAGCATTTATCACTGCCACCGGGAACCAGCACCTTCATAGCCTGTACCCTACATGCGGATACTGTCGGACGAGGGACGCTGGGGGAATTTATTTACTTATCTATCAACAGCTAGGCGTCAATATAAGTTGTATGTGGATACTGAGACGGTTTAAAGTGTGTTTAGGCTTTTAACCAGGGCCACTGTGTCGTTAGAAAGAGGATGGATGGTGATAGTTTTGTGAAATTATCTAACAGGAAAGCTTACCCTACCCTTAGCTCCTCTATGGCCGGCGGAAAAGAGACTCGCAAACTACTTCCGCTGGCATTAGTTCACACTCAAAATCTCGCGAGATGTCCAGATATAGACGATAAAACACACGAATAAACCATACAACTGAAAAACGAACGGTAACATTTAGTTATATTAACGAATATTATTTAAACAGCACATATACATTTTCAGTAATATTTATATACAAACACTTGAAGATCTAAATATTAACGTGGACTCTTAATTGCCATTGTTTTTGACTTCCCTTCATTATTATACAATAATAAAGTTTTAGATATGAGCATTTTTTTCTAAACAAGTGTCGCTTATTTTATTTGCTTATTTCATTTTGTTGATGTTATGATAAATTCGCTGTCTGTATGACATATTGCCAAAAGATGGCGCAAAACCATGTTAATGAATATCCTGGTTGTCCTCGGAAACACATGTGTGTGTGAGATTCATCATGTTTTGGACTGTGTCCACTACACACTGTGTTATCTGTGAGACGTTTCCTCAGTTGAAGTTGATGTAAATTGATTAAATATGCGAACGCATCCATGCTTAATAATAACAATGATCCTCATGAATCAGTAAACGTGTTTGAGATTAGTTGTATCACTCTGTCACTAATCAAGTTTGAATCAGTCATTTTCATTGAGGTGATTAAAATGATAAACACGGGAAGGGGGGAGGGGGGAGGTGAAGACCAGACAAACAGTGACCTTCCATCAGAGCGGACTGAAGCGACCCTCTGTCCTGCTCCTCACTCACACAACTACATTCACACAGTGAAGCCCAGACAGCGCTGACACCGTGCGCTGCTCGCTGCCCGGGCGGCGCGCACTCTCCCCGGAGCCCGCTGACCGCCTGCCTGCGGAGAGTGATGCTGTCATAGCCCCCTGCGCCGCGGACACAGAGGCTCTCTCCCCTCCCGCACCCCTCTGGTTCTCCTCTGGCTGGCTGTCGCGGTGGCAGTGCGGATGTGGAGCCCGCAACGCAGCGCTTTTCACCCGTCGGCAAGCACCGGAGAAGAAGATGAAATGTTTTTCCCGTTATCTCCCGTACCTCTTCCGCCCTCCCAGCACCATCCTCTCCTCCACTTGCCACACCGAAGGTAGGGTGGGACGCCGGGGGGAAGCTGTCTGCTTACTTTGAGCGTGTGACATGAAGGTAGCGGCTGTTTACTCTGTCCCCGACACATAGGTCCAGTGTGCATGTGTGCAGAAGTTAGATGAGCTGCAGGGCTCCACAGCCCCACTGCAGGCTGGTGTCAGTGCATGAAGTTGGAGTTGATGGAGCTGATGTAAAGATTCCTCACACAGATGTATTACAGCGTTCATTTTTGTTATGTGTGTGTCAGACACACACAGTGTCTGTCTTGTGAGGAGAGTAAGTAACCCTCTGTGTTTTCAGTGTTACTCATTTTGCTTTTCATTCAAGCTGTCAATCAACCCACAGGCCAGCACACATACACACACACACACACACACACACACACACACACACACAGTTGGTTGGTGAAGTTGCATGACAAGAACCCCCATATTTCTTGTGAGCCATCAGACGAGGTGCAGGAGAATAGGCCCATGAGGGACAGTATCAGGATGCAATTCGATCAATTCAGAGGGTACCGTTTCCTCAACATGCCAAAAGCTTTCCAACCAAACACACCCAGTGGTTTGCCTGGAGTTGTACAAAGTGGAACATGTTGAATTGACCCTGGTGATGATAGCGATAAACGACTTCACACAGCCTGGTCAATTCATCCTGCAGATTGTGCTGTCAGACAGAGCAGACCTAGAGGGTCTCTGTGTGTTTGTATAACCAGCCATTTACTAGGTCATCATGTAGAGACTGAGCCTCTGCATTATTTAGGTTTGCATGGTTGCCCTCCTTCCTGTGTGAGCTTTGCCCTCAGTCCACAGCCCCCTGGCCCAGGAAGGATGACTGTATGGATGTAAGGATGTTCAGTATGTGGTGGTCATACACATGGTCTGTCACGACTTTACGAGTTGACCTATATACTGCATGCAGTCAGTATGGAGGAGAAAGACACGAATGACAAGAAGAACTCACTCACTAGGTGTTATGCATAAAGGTGTTAGATGTCCTGGCTCTAAACTTGATTGATAAACTGACCGAGCGTGTGAATGAGAGCGTGTGACTAAGAACATCTGAACATTCTTTTTTCAAACTCTATATGTACAAAAATGGTGGATTTATATTTATTAATTCCATGTAGCTTAGTAAGAAAGAAGTCAGAAAACCCATCATTGAATTTAACAACATTTATTAATCCATTCATTATGATGTTAAAACTATTAAACAGTTTACTAGGAAGATGTAAAACAAAAGTAAAAGACTCATTAGAGAAGAAAGTAACTGTATTTTAACAATGGTTAACATCTGTGACAATTTGTCACAATGACATCTTAACAGAAGCAAAGTAATATCTTTACATAGTCAAAGAATTATCACCATGACAACTGAGCAAACATTATACACTCGAGTGGACTGTAAGACTGGTTGAAAGCTCTGTGGCCTGGGTTTTGTCAATGCACATTTTCCGACTGTCGAAACAACCTTTACATTCCATCCAAGCATTTCTTGTTCACATGGAGATTTCTGGTGACATAGAGTATATTTATTTTACCAGCTGCTCGTTGTTTTAAGGTAACACTGACATGAGCACTATCAACATCTGTATCTCAAACATTTAAATCACAAACCATTAAATATCACTTCCTGTGTATTAGAATACGAGGTCAACAAACACCATCCTTCTCTTTCTCTCTTCACACTCACTCACACTGTCTTAACTCCATCTTTGACTCTCACTCACTCTGTCTGATATCGGGGAGTGGTGGATAATAGAGGAAATGATAGATCAGTAAACATGGAGTTGCAGTGCCCGGCCACAGTAATATGATACATGATCCAGCGGTGCTCTGCGTGTGGAGAGATCTGAAACAGTTGCACGGAGAAATCCAGAGTGAGAGATGTTGAGTCTCATGCGTTGGAGGCCTGCAAGGTGTGTGTGTGTATGTAAAAATGCTACAGACCATCTCCTCTGTATGAGATTCACTGTGTGCAGAATGTTCTGTGTACGTTTGCAAAAAAAAAAGAGAGAATAGTAGTGTGTGCACAAATCAACACATGCAGGTGTGTTTGTGTCACGTAGAGGCCAAAGCCTCACAGGTAGTTTATGCTTGTGTTCGCACTTCCTGTAGTGACCTTGTTACTGGGTTTTGTCCGTCCATCAGACCGGCTGGTCCAGAGGAGGCTGTAATGCTCTCTGTCCTCCTTGTTCCCCCTAAGCCCCCTCGTTCTCTCTTAAACATCTCCCAACGTTCCTGCTGCAGATGAGTTCACCTGGGGAAGATGAGCGAGAAGTTACCATGTTAGTGGAAAATACATTATATAAGACCCGAACTGTGTGTGTGTGTGTTCTCTTTGTTTATCTGGGCCATTGTAGAGAGCAGTGTGCCAGGGGTCCGCCTGGGTCTTTTAAATATGTGCGTGTGTTTGTGCGCCTTTGTTGCTTGCAAGTCTCTCTTTGTCTTTAATGTATATATGTCGTTTTGTTCTTTTATCCCTTTGGAGCGCTCTTCTTTTTTCGATTTCACATCAGCTTGTCAGTGCTGGTGTGATGGATTAAGGCTTAAAGGTGTCTGATGGGTGTGGGTTTACATGTGTGTCTCTCCCACCGCTGTCTATTGTTTGAGTCATGGAAAAATGTGCGTCCCCACATGACACCTTGCTACATCTCACACTGCTATCAATCAGCTGAACTAGCCCTGCCTCAGCTTCCTCATCTTCCCTCTTCTTCTTGTCATGACGTCTGATGGAAACGCTGTGATACATTTTTCTTACTAGGACAGGCAGAATAAAGCTGGGAATTATTAAGATCAGATCTGTGACAACAAAGTCTTTGTGATTTCATGACTGCAGTTGACATTTGTCATGTTTTCTGGTGTGTCTAATTCTGTGTGTGGATTTCGCATAGTGTTTTATTTATTTATAAAGCGCAGTGAGCTTGTTATTGCAGTGTTCAGTCAGCGTTTTGACAAAGTGTGAAGTCTTGATTTTTGTAGGTGAGGAACCAGGCCAATGCTGGCATGTGTGTGTGCCTTTATCATGCATCCCACAGTGTTGTTGTAACCCTGACAGACACCCACTTCACAGCTCAGGACACACTCCTTGTAGTCGTACTGTCCTTGCATGCCGCTGGGGACTAACACCCCACATACCCACACTCACATCACTCACATAAGGCATCAGCAAACTCGTACACGTGACTGTCGCGTCCAGTTTGGTCAGCTTATCTGTGCAGAGGTTGGAAAGATGGGGCAACAAAGGGGTGTGTGAAAGGCAACCACAGATAAAGGGAGAGATGAGCTGTCTAGTATCGCCCCACATGAAGTGAATTAAAATATCACGTCAAAATTTCAGACCTATCTCGACTTGCAGTCTCCTGCATTTGATCAGCCTTCAAAAGTACTGGATTATTTTCACAGGCTTGACAGAGGACCTACTGTTCATGTCTAGTAAACTGTACTGCATGCATCAAATCAGTAGAGTGTCCCTTTAAAGTGTGGATCTAAGCATAAGATTCTTTCATCATAAACACCTTCCCCTCTGATGTAGAGCCAGAGACTCTCCCTTTCTGCTATTTATCACCATGTGCTGAAGTTGTAAGAGAAAAATGGCAAAGATTCAAATTTCAGACTAAGCGATTTCTTTCTGTTTTTGAAAAGGATCGATTGAAGCTATAAAATTGTTAAAGTTATTTGTAAGTGACTTTTCTGTCTTCTTTCTACAATGTATTTCTCATTGCTGTGGAGAAAAGTGCGTCTGTCGAAGAGTTGAATAAAATATATTGGTTGTTATAGCTGTGTGTATTGTATATTGTGTATTGTTATAGCTGTTGCCTGAATCAACCATTTTGACTTTGTGATGTTAGTAATAAATTTTAAAACTGTGCTACTTCAAAGGTTTTTATATCCAGAGAATGAGAATTCTGTGTACTATGAAAACTGCTTGCAATGTTCACTGGTTGTAGGAAAGAGTATTCTAAAAGATTTGCCACATCAACTTTACTTTAATCAACGATTGCACGTCAGCACTGTGTTTACAGCTTGTGGTCATAATGTCAGTGTCTAATGTACTTAAGGCAGCTTTTAAGGGTTTTTAATGTTTAAGTAACTGCTCACACACGCTGACCTCAATGAGGTGATCATTCATTGACAAGATATGATTGATCAAATCCACATAAGTTGTGTTTGTGTGCTGGGACTGTGTTGTGGTAACGCTCCTTGATGGCTACATCACTACGTGTGTATTGCATCAGGTATTTACCGTCCATGGTAATAACAGTGTGTACCCCCCTCGAGACAAACAGGAGGTGACATGGAGTGCAGTGCAACATGCTAATCAAAAAAGGAAAGAGAAATGCAAACATGTGTCATATTGGGCACAATCGATGGGTAAATTTTTTGTAATGGTAGAACTAAGTGAAGATGCACCTATGGGCTGTACAGTTATCTTCATAGTCAATATGAAGTGAAAGGAAACAGATGGGTGCTGGTAACATGGAAAGTAAACACAAAAGCTAGAAAATGGTGATCAGCAACAATTTGTTAGGTGGAGTGGGGCCTTTGAATCCCATCAGGTGGATCTCAGGAGCCTATGGGAACTAAAACGAACATGACGCTCCGTCTCTCAGTCGGAGACACAAAAACACCCAAAACATATCGGGTTCTTTCTCGCGCAGCACTAATCCACAGTCTCCACATGAGATACAGGGAAAGCACAGAGCAGGTACAGTATCACTGAGACTCCCTTCACTCTCAGAGCATCACAAAGAGTAGTGTGTCCTTACAGCAAACACGGTGATGCAAGACTGGTTGTTTCTTCTCTCCATCACTGATTCACAACATGTAGAGCCTGTTAGAATGTTTCACCTCTGGCCTGTAATGTAACGGTTAGCCTCAGTGTTTTGAACCCCGGTGTCATACAGCACTGACTAATCCTCTGTCGGGAGCTATAGAGCCAGACAAAGAGGCTCCGTATCGAGCTGGACTGCCGGGCTTTGCTCTGGCTGGCAGGGTGCAGCACAGAAACACAGCTACTATTGGATCTGGGGTATATATAGAACACCAGGATGGGCTTCCTCTTTCTCTCCCGCTCCCCCTCCACCCATCTGTCTCTACGGTTGTATAAAAGGTTTTGATAGGTTGAGAGACAGGCTACTGCAAAATAACATCCTCACCGCTGCAGTAAAATTTGTTCAATAAACTCTGACATAAAACATGCGTCTCGTATTTCCTGTCATTCGAAACATAATATGAAGTCATTGTCTGAGAGCAAATTGGATAATGAAATAATCACATAGATGTTTTCACTGTGATTCAGTGAATTTTTTAGGTGTGTTGAACTGGCTTATTTTGTCAAAGGCAATATTGCTTGAACCAAACGTGATTTCTATTTTGACCCCTGACTTGTTTTGCATTGTAATATGATTCTAATTAGACTCTCAGGCTGAGGTATTACACGTGTTTAGTGTACCCAGGTGAACCACACGGGTAAAAAGCTTTTCCAGTGTGCGTCGCAGCATTTTTAAGATGTGTGAAGTTAGAGCAGAAAAGTAGATGAGCTGAGATACAACTTTAATGAAGCTGTGCAATGCAAGAGGGTATAAAGCTAATAAGAGGAACAAATAGGAAAATAAAAAGAGCTAATTGTTAGAGCAATGGTAAACATTTTGCATAATGCAAAAGAAAGTATACACTTGCCTTTCTGTACATTTACTGAGTGTGTGCATTGGGAGTTAATTATCGTGTGTGCTGAGTTATACAGAGTTTCTTAGTCTATAATAGTTTCCCAGCAAGGGAAAGTACACTGTGTACCCCACTGTGTTCTTCTATCGGCTGGAGGAATATGGTAAGATGATAGAATGGCTACGTTTATTTTGAAAAAAATGTTATAATTATTTGCACTGTAACATAATGTGCTGTGATGTAGAGTTAAAAATCCATATAGCAAGCTACTAAACAGAGGTTAATGTGTGGTAATGTGTGAATGTGTGGTGCAAATACAGACCCGAGTGAAACGTCTGAAAAACTGAACATAAAAAAGCGCAGTCAGTGTAATAACTACATTATCAACTTTTTACAGTTGTAGACTTCTGTATAATTCTTTCCAAGCAGCTATAAACCCCATTTTTACCATATTTTTTACATTAACAGTGGATCAAAGGAATACTGGGACATAGTCTACATCATACTGTATGTCCATATTCAATGCAAAGCAAATGCCTGAAGAATGAAAAAGGGGTAAAGTGAATGAGTAACACTTTCCCCTGTGAGAGAGATCTGAAGTTATAGTGGTCAGTGTCCAGATGTGAAACATGAATATGACACAGGATGTTTGTGACCACGAATAAGAAGTTTCTGATGACTTTGTTAGAAAACAGTTTGTACATATCATGTCGTCATATTATGATGTTTCCCTCTCTGTTTTTCTCAACTCAAAGGTCAGTTTATATACACACATAATATTAATGAGCCAAAGACAGCGAAAGACAGACAGAAGTGGACATACGGTTTCACAAGAGTCACTGCTGGAGGCGTATCACAGCTGCCCAGAGATCTTTCTTTAGGTGCCTTTTTATCGTTTCCCAGCATAGTTTTTCAATGACCCTCCGAATATAGCCATCCATTTCTTGCAGAGTCATCACAGTCGTGTTTGTACGGGATAACCTGAGTAATATGGTCGATATGGAGCCGGGATCAAAACCAAAAATAAAAGCAGAAAGGGCTGTAGAAAACTGTTTACAAGGCGTTTGTGGTGATTTGTTTGTTTGTCAGCACCACGGACAGAGTATGTGTGTGAGCTGTGTGTGCTGGAGGGAGAGAGAGAGAGTAATCATTCCTAATGCCATACTGTAGCGAGGGCTTTTACTGTTCTGTCTGAATGATCTCCTACACATGAGACATTGCACTGGATAAATAATGGAGTCTAATGCTACATGCAGCAGACAGCATCATTACATGAAGTACCAGCCCGTCTCTCCTTCCTGTCTCTTTTTTTCACTCACTCTGCAAGAACAAAAACGCACAACGCTTTGAATGGATAGACGACACATGATGCCACGTGATGAGTCATTTATCAGCAAACCAATTCTCTATCAGTCTGGTGCAGTCTTTTTATAGTCGTTTAAGACTCAGATATTCAAAATCAACTCTATTCATTACACTGGATACAGAAGACACAGCTTATTTATAGCTGTTCTTGTTACACAGGAAACAGATTCAGTTAAGATTCCCTATGTAAGTCGTGACCATAAAGCTAATGTCTAAATCTACTACTCTGCTCTGATAAAGTGAATATAAGCCTCCACTGGCAAACACCATGTGGTCATTTATCTATCTTCGAGTTGCTGTGCCACAGTCAGTTCTACAAACAAAGTTATACATAGGAATGAAGTAAAGTTGCAGTCATTTATTATAAAAATGAAACCCATCTAATGCAGGTATTTGAGACAAATGCTATTTAAACCAAGTCGGACGATTTTAAATATGAAGTGGTAATAACTGTATCGACTAATGAATATCAGCCACCTAAATATGATATATAAATCCAAGGCTCAGGGCTTTTTTGGTGAAAAGTGGTTTAGGAGTTTTTGCATCTTGATAATAAATCAGCCAAACAACAAAAGGTGATACAGAGGTGAAAACATAACCTCATTGGAGAAGATAATAATATATAACTTTAGTTTTTAGGTCAACTTAATGCTCCAGCACTGTGGCAGCAATGTTTCTTCAACATCAGAGTGTTCTGGATCTACAACCACTTTTGTTCAGACCAATATATCACAGCAACTTTAGGAAAAATGACTTGTTATTCAGTAAATTATTTTATCACAATAATGTCAAATTTTAATTGTCTAATTCTTTAGTTTATGTCAAAAAAACCAGTCCTAAATCAGTCGCTGTATCCTATGTTTATTGCTAACTTGAGTTCCGCTTGTTTGCAAATGGAATAAATTGAGCAAAGTTATTGGCAAACTTTTTTCACTAAACCCTAAGCAGATATTAAA
This sequence comes from Trinectes maculatus, assembly GCA_016785345.1. NCBI lineage: Eukaryota > Metazoa > Chordata > Actinopteri > Pleuronectiformes > Achiridae > Trinectes > Trinectes maculatus. The sequence continues at coordinate 57,984 of JAFBJQ010003112.1, forward strand.
TGTCACCAGTGATGCAGATGCCATATTTTAGATACCCACCGGAAGGTTTCAGACAACATCTCACTGCCTCTACGCCATCCTCTGTTTCTTGCTGTGGTGCCAGATATTTGGTAAGAAAGCATAAACTTGATCTTGACATTAAATACAACCTTCACAAAGAGAAAAACTCTTTATCTGTAGTGCCCAGACCCAGCATTTATCATCCAGTATCAACAAACAGATAAAGTTTGCTCTCAGCGAGCTTTGTTCCGTTCTCAGCCATCTGATTACCTCACACCGATCCGACCAAATTACTCTGTGACCCACCCAGCATACAATGTGTAGAAACCTGGTGTGTGACACAGTACCATACTGAGCCTAAACCCACCAAGCAGCCAACTGAATGACTTACAGTAAATGTTTCTGAGGGCCAAGTCCTCGCATGACCACACCCATCTGTCCTGAAAGGCATTAACGGTGTTTTTATGTTGTTTTTTAATGACCTGCACATTGCCTTGTACCAGACCTGCACAATGCGACACTGTGCTAAGCTACTTTTGTAATAGCCACTTTGGCCAATCTGTACTTGGAAATAAAGCAGTTCATGGGAGCTGTAACTTAAACGGTGATTGAAATAGCTGGGTGTATTTCACTGAACCCATCTGGCCTGTTGGAGAGTGTTGCTGAGTCTGAGAGAGGCGGTCGGGCCAGTCGAATACAGAGAGTGATGGATGGCGTGATGGATGCGGGGGGAGGGGGGGAAGATGAGAGTGCAGATTTGGGGGGGAAAGGGAGCTCTTTTCCAGCAGAACTGAATCTCAGGCTTGGCCGCAGCACACTGCTCTGCCTGTTTTCATACCAAGCACTCAGCTCTGGCCCTGAACCAGCATCAACTCTACGGCTGTCTCTTAACCCCACAACCCGCCCGCTCGCTCACTCTCCTTTTCCTTCCATGATAACTTGGCTCACTTCTCTCTCCTTCCTCTTCATCTCGCTGACTTTCTTTCACTTTCGTCTTCCTTTGGCTCCCGCCTTTAAGTTTTTCTTAACCTTGGCCCTGTCTTTCTCTGTCGGGTCCTTTCTTCAGCCTTCCGGTAGTACACAGGAGTGTGCGATATGGCATCCAGGTTTCCATAGCGATACTTTGTGTCCTGATGTCATTAGTATTGACGGTGTGCAGCTAGGCCAGGCTGTCCTGGCACAGGGGCTGTTTACTGTTTAGCCCTAACTTAAAACCATTCACTGTGTTCTGTTAGATCCTGAAATCATATACCCGTGTACAGGTGGATCAGTTACTCAGCTCTCTGTTTAAAGGGTCAGATTTCCAGCTCTCAATGGTATTACTCATATATCGTATGAGAATTGCGTGCAAACTGTTTAAGCTGATGGCGAGGAGATTCACACAGCCTCTCACTATCCCCTATCCGGGCGTCAAATCCTGCTGCCACTGGCAAGTGGCCCAGCCGGACAGCCTTAGAGCCGCACGCCGTCACCAGCCACGCCCGTTAGGGAAAGACGGAATCATGAGTCTCATTCAGTTATCTTCTGTTACTCTTTGAAAACAGTAAGAAAAAAAAGGCAGTGTTTTATTTGTGACTCTTAGCGTGAAGCAGTATGGTCTGATTCCAGGAGCTGGGTTTCCATCAGGGGAGCAGTTGTTTTTCAGAAGAAGCATCCCCTCTGTCACCTTGCTCACTGTTAGATTAGTGAAGCGTGTCTGTCGAGCACAGCTCCCGCTCAACTCCCTGTATCGCTCTTGTTCTTCTGGCTGGTCCAGCTGCTCGTCTGTCTGTCTGTGGAGACGGATGTTCCCCTAGCATTCTTCCTCTTCAGAATCTATGTGTGTGTTTCCTTGTGTCATCACGTGTATGACCTCATACATCTTTGCAGGATACTTAAGTCATTGGGCTGCTCCTATTTCTCCACCGCTCACAGATTGTTTCTTTCAGAGGTCGCCTGCAGGCTGTCAGCTGACAGGTTGTGGCCTCTGTGTCACCAGAGTAATTAGTTCTGCTTGTGTCTGAAGCCAAGGGTTGAAGGAAAATATGGATCCCATTGTCACATCAAATGCTGGGACAGCACATCAGTGGTGCTCACATCAGACACACGCACAAACCCGGACTATGTTTGGTTCCTCAATCATATACCAAGTCCTCTGATCTATCACCTTGTAATCCTTTATTTAGAAATGGCCGACGATTGTCCTGGGGTACAGAAATAGATTTCCTGCATTGATTGAAACGTGAACTGAGCCCTGTCCACACACATGCACATACAGATGTACGTGCACATGCAGATGCAGATGCACATGCAAACGCATACATATACATACACAAACCATAACCTTAGCCACCACATACCTAACCCCAAACTTAACAACTGACTGCAGAATTTGCTTTTTTGGCAGGGGGGGCTGTGTATCTGCTCCTCATAGATAAGTCAGTGTCACTGGCTGTGTCCGGTTGATAGGTAAAAAGTCATTTGAGCACGTAAATGTCCGTTTTGGGAACATTTTAAGCCTTGACTGAGTCAGCATTAGAGAGCTGACAGGAAATGAGAGAAAACAGAAAAGCCACTCGATAAATGTTCCCAAGGGCTGTTGTTATTCCCCCCTGTTCACACTGACCACACAGGCATTACTCTCGGTAAAGATTTCTAAATTCTAAAAGTGATTGGGGTCAAAATGACATCCAGTGTCAACATATCTGTCAAAGGTCAAAGCTGACTTAAGGAGTCTGTGTTTATAGTGGTATTTAAATAATTCAGTTTTTCCATTGTGAATTCTGCTTACTGAACGACTGTAGAGGGGGAGAGGTAATAAAAGTTTCATCAATTTTAGGAAAATAGTCTCTGGGTTTAGATAATTCAGACTCGACTGCTGAAGCCTAATATCATCTCCACACGACACGTTTATACACAGAAGAGAAAGAAGAGTTAGTGCAAACCTAAACTCTCTCAGGGAACTTGTGGGCATGTGGAAATGTCCTACCTAAAGATCCTTCCTCAATATGAACAGCAGACGAATGAAAAACATTTGTATATATCGCGTATCTTAAATCAATTCAGCATCGATCAACACTGTCTGGATTTTAACTGGACAGAATGATACCGTAAAGCCTCATTATTACCAAGGCATGTGATACTTCCTTTTGCCAGACGGTGGTGCTCTAATATTATTTCTTACATGTGCTGCAGTCACTCAAGCTACAGTATATTTCGCTACATTGTCCTATACATTGTGAGAAACGAACAGACAGACAGACAGACAGACAGACAGACAGACAGACAGACAGACAGACAGATGGAGGAACCACTTTTGTCTCTGCACTGTGCCTTGCAGAAGAGATCCCTCATCTCAGATCGATCAAGTGTTAATTAAAAATTAAAAAATTAGCCCTGCATAAATGAGACACAGGCTCTATGAGTCCAATGACATATTTCTACACACACACACACACACACACACACACACACACACACACACACACACACACACACACACAGACTCTATCATGTGGCATGAATTTATTGTCACAGTGGTCGGGGCTGATCCTACCTTAAGCTTGTCTTCACTTGTGGTGTCAGTGTTTGTGTGTTTGTGTGTGTGTCTAGTTTATAGCACAGTGTGGATGGACAGCTTGCAACCCTGTGGGCACCAGGACTACAGTCTATCTGTGATCCACACCAGCAGCTGCTCTGCCAAATGGGATTTTCCTGGAGATTACAGCCTCGAAGTGTGACACGCTTGCATGTGTTTGTCTTTGTTGTTGACAGAGTGCATGTGCGGACTATTGTAATAAAGCTGTGTGCTCTTTTTTTTTTTGTTCAGAGTGTGTGCGGGTGTATTGAGCCAAGGTGCACGGAGAACATGCTCTGATGTCACATGGGGCTGGTTGAAACATGACTGGATGGCTGCAGGGGACCTTCTCTGGCAATGTGTGCTGAGAAGAAGGCAGGGGACTTGTTCAGATTTGGGGTCAGGCTGTTTCCACACTGCTGCTAGCCTCATTAGCAACAGTGGGCTCATAGTTACCTGTGTATGTACAGTACAAGACAGCTGTATAGTTCAAGTTTTATATTTGTACAGTACAACAAATGCAAATTCAGTCAATATAGGTAATTATGTACAAGTGATAACAAGTAATTGGTTTTGATGAGGAGTCAATGCTTAATTGATAATTAAAGTATATTATACATTTTTGGAAGAATCATACTGGTATCTATACACCAAGATATTTGTCTTACTTGAATTTGAATTGATAATTTCATTTGTCTTTATTTAAATTGGTACTAAATTGTCAATCATTCATTTATTCCACTGTACCAATTATGTGTGCAGATATAATGCCCTCAGAGTTGTTTCATTTTCGCGTGTTTTCACGTGTTCAGCATTTGTATGGAGCAGCCGAAGGGTTGGTTTTTAGAATGCCACATTAAATTGAACTGTACAGTATTATCAAGTGCTACATATTAATTTAATTTTGAGGGAATTTCCATTTTACGCATTCCTTTTGTCGCTTTCTTTTTGCCTCAGCGTCTGCTGCTGTGGCAAGCTGCATGTCTGTGGCCCTGAACATAAGCTGTGCCTGGATCCTTGGTCATTTACGGGAGGGAGCTTTATAGTCAGTCACTAACCTGCTTAACCTACTTTCCACATGCCGGTCTTTCATCTGTCCACAGAGAGGAAAGTGCTGTCTGATAAATATAGCATACTTAACCACACACACATACACACTGTCTATCGAAGCTTTCCAAGCAACACAATAAGGTACAGTGCTTTGTTGTATCTCTGTCCCCATTTTCTCGATGCATCACTGATCATTCCACTAATGAAACCCAGCTTCACTCGGAACATGAACCCGTCGTGTTTGGCCCATTAACCCAACTCGTAGAAAACGTGTTGGGACACGCTTGAACCCTTATGGAGATGAATACGACCAAAATAATGACGCTTTAAGATCTTAATTGTCCAATTGTGTAGACAGCTGTTGTGCTGCATTGCAATGCCAGTGGAATTGCAGTTTCCTAGCAACCAGTGAGGTACAATGCAATGCTTTTCTGTCAAGTGGCATCATTTCCTGCTGGCGCCTGTATATTCCCAAAACAAATCGCAAACCACAATGTGCACATACTTCTTTCACCTTACATATAACGTGTTGTGGCTTCGCTGCTTATAAAAATGAAACAGAAATAATTACATGTGTGTATTCTAAGTGTGTTTTGTGACAGGGTGCCAGCATATGTTGACGACCATATGGGTCATGTGTGCGTCTGTATACTCCTGGGGTGTGGTAGAGCCTAAATAGCTGAGTGGCTTCAAACAGAATAATTTCAGTTGATTAATTTTCATCCAAAATGCTCCGTCCTGTGCTAATCATTGTACATGCATTCTTTTCAATTAATTCATTACCAAGGGAGGCGGGCGGGAGGGGTGGTGGGGTTATGGTTGGGGGAGGGGAAAGGAGAGTCGGGGGGAAACAGAAAATCCAATCCTGCTGGTCTGAAGTCTCTGGCAATGGAGCATTAGTCTCATCCTGATGTAATTGGAATGACACCAAGAGTAAAGCTTGCTGATTTAGGGACAGCCCCTAGGCTTGATTTAATGCCCTCTACCAAAACTATACATCCATCTTTTTATCTCTCTCTGCTTCCCTCTCCCAGGCCTGCCGCTCCTCCCTGTATCCCTCCCCCACCCTGCCTCGCGCTGCATTCGCTCACCAGTTACACTGCCATGTATCTCCATCTGTACACCATTACCAGAACAGTAGCCACACATTACACGTTTTAAAAAGCCACGCGGTTATAAACTCCCAGCAGAGTGTGTATTTTACAGCATCCTAATTATCTGTAGTGGCATTTACCCGCTGGAATGAGTGTGTTTTACTGTTTTACAGAGGTTATGTTTTAATACCGAGTAAATATCTCCAGAGGAGAGTGTAAAGAAAGGGCAGACTGAGCAGGTGTATCCCGACCAGGGTGCTGCATCCCCAGGGTTTGCTGCTGCTCAGTCCCCTGACAGATGGACAACCAGGGCAATCCTATTACCTCCCTGTGTTTAGCTGCTCTTAATGCCAGGGTGGGTTGCATGGCTAATGGAAGGCAATGGATGTTTGGAGGGAGAATCTCATGCTACTGAGGGTGATCATCCTTATTTTGTTTGATAACACAGAGCGAATCTGAACCCAGTGAACAGGCTGTGGAAATAAGCATGACCACGCTGTGGCTCAGCTGATACACTGATACACTCCATGACGCCATATTAAATCAGCTCAACTGCTGAACAGTAATTTTACTGTATATATTTCACTCATGGGTTTTATTGCTGTTCAGTAAAAAAAAATAAAAAAATAAATAAATGTGTTAACCTTTTTTGTTGTTTTCTGGCTTAAACTCAGGCTCAAATAACCTTTTCTGTTTTTTTTAAAAAAAAGCATCTTAAAATGTATGGTACCCTCATCATGCTAAATAAAAGGATTTTGTTGTAGCTTGATTTGTCCTAAATAACTTTCCGTGAACATACAGTAAAACTGGACATGAATGAAGTATCTTGGTGAAATTGTTCTAATCTTGATACTGGCTTTCATCTGCAGCTGGAACCACTATGCTCTCAGTGATTTCACTCTTCTCTTTCATCTTGTGATTTATGTACCATAAAACAAACATGTTAGCATATCATTTGCATTTACTGTAACTCAATTAGTAGGAATGCTTAATGAATATATACTGTAAATCCATCTGAGAAGCACTAAAATTACCCAAACATTTCAAATCTGTCAATTTTAATTTGTCCAATACTAATCTATACTTTATACTAATTTACTTATGATTAAACTAAATAATAATTATGTAGACTAATTGGAAAACAACTGACAAATCCACACGCCACAGCTCAGCTATTTGGTGAGTTCTAATTGGCAAACTGGATGATGACAAGTGAAAAAATGATTGTTAGCTAGATAAACATTGTTTTTGCCAAACGTGTAATTTTTGCCTTGTCATTACCTTGAACAGCCTTCGCATCCTGACATTAGCGTTTAGTGCAAAGCTACTGAGCTTCTCAATGCAGCCTCACAGAGCTGCCAGCATTGCTTTTTTCTATGACGACTATACTATACCAGCATTCAAAGAAAATAATTATTGCATTGTTGCCTATGACTGCGTTGCACCATGGTGATAATTTAATAAACCAATTTGCTCAAACATGCTCTGCTGGTTAAGGTATTTAAGATTTGAATTGAATGCGTTTGGAAAAGAACAGCTTATTGTTAAAACATTACAAATCAATACAAAATACCGCATAACGATATGTTTCCCACTTTTGACTGTTCCATTATTCATTCCAAAATACGATTAACAACATTAATATATTTGGATCCATATCTGAATAGATATTGGATTGATCTGTCAAATTGTTGGATTAACTGGATGAAAATAATCAATATCTACCCTATTTAAACCCGGCTGTATCCAGTGGTCAATATATAGTATTGACTGCAATGCTGAGATCTGAGGATATGAAATTACTGCAGTAAATGAGGTATCTAACTGTGCTATCGAGGTGCTGTGTAGTCACATATCTACACTGTGTGTGTAAGCGTGTGCTCACGTATGTTGTTTGGTATGCAGACGGCGTCCTCACCGCCGGTGGCCCTATACCAGCATCCCCAGGTCAAGCAATTACCACACATCAAGGAAAGCAATTGGCCATGACTAACATATTATTGCCATGTGATTGTATCCCTATGTTTGGTACAGCTAGAGCCTAATTTAACCCACTTTGTCCATACGATCGAGGAGAATTGAGGACACGCTCTCCAATTCCGGTGCCTCCCCTGAGCATTTCCTGCAAGTCTGACACGCAGCAGCTGGGTAGTAGATGCACTGTCACTGGAGTCGAACCCGGCGGAGTGGGAGATGGGGTGTAATGAACAGGAGAAGTGAAGTATCAGAGGAGAACAAGTAGCTGGAGGAGGGGCGATTAAATGAGCCAATGGTTGCAGAAACCTTCAGAGTCGGAGGTCAGATTCTGTGTGCGTGAAGCAGGGGCGCTTGTTAGGTCATGTGCTTCTAAAAACGCCGGACCGATTTCCAGTCAGCGGTGTTGTTCTGAGTCGGCCCGGGAGCCACTGCCGGGGTTGGGTTGACAAGGAGTCGATGGGGGTTGGGTGAAAATGAAAGCGTTTAAGGGGAAAGGAGATTGGCATCAGTGCAGAGGGAGAGCGGGACAGAGGCCGACAGGGAGAGGGTGAACGTTATTAGGGAGGCAGCATTGATCCCAGACTCTGGCACAGAGAGACACCCCACTTATTCCTTCATTATACAGTCAAATATGTCTGTGGCTTAAACTGCCACTCCTGCCCTTCATCTGTCTGTCTCTCTGCCTCACAGTCCCCCTCCCCGCCTCCTGAGCCGGCTCTCACAAAGCTGAACCTCTCGCCCGTGCGACGCTGTTCCTCTAAATCCATTGTTTCATTGATTCCATTTCGGTGTGGTTCACTCGTGCCGCTCAGCTGTAACTTAGCCGAAGTCTAAGTTACAGCTGAGCAGGAGGGGAAGCCCGTGTGTTTCTTTTGTCCCTGGTTAAATATTGATAGAGATGGAAACCACGGCTGACCACTCAGTCAGATCAGAGAGGGTCAAGGATGGCAGGGCTTCTCTGCAGATTTCATTAGCGGGGCAGGGGACTGTAAATATATATATATATCGCAAGCCCTCACCCAAACGCTCCAGCAGCCTTCATTATCCTCCTGCATGGATAAGGCCCCGTAATGTATTCCGATGGAGATGGAAGTTGGAGGGTGATGGGGTGTAAAATAGCATGTGTAGGAAGGCCCTGTTTTTTTTTTTATATATACGAGGAGCCTGCCTCTCTCACAGCCAGATCCCCATTAGTGCAGGAGCAGAGGATTGGATGAGCAAATGGTCTTGAGGATTAGCGAGCTGTAATGTGTTTAGGAGAGGGGGCTCCGCGATCCTTTATTGCTGCTGCTGATGTGTGCTGAGGCTCGCGCAGGGGAGATACCCTGCAGTCCCTTTGTGGAACCAGAGAGATTTAGGGTAAAGTGAGTAGATAAGGGCAGGGATGCACTGCCAGCACACACACACACACACACACACACACACACACACACACACACACAGCCATCAAAGATTATGATTTGATGAAGAAGGCTTGTTGTGTGTGGTGTTATTAAACTCAGCATGGAAATGAGATCTTCCCAGAAAGAGGCGCAGACGGTGGCCCTACTAATCTAATTAATCAGTGTCTGGGGTTTTTTTTTATCATCTCTTTTTTTCTCGGGCTCTCTCCATCTTCAGTCTCCTCCTTCACTCAACACATCCCTCTCTCACTCTTCTCTCTCTTTCTCTTTGTGTCCTCCTCATATGTCTGAATATGGACGTCATGCTCACACTTTAAGTGTTTGGACTGAGAAGTGCTGCATCATGTGCTTCTTATTGCACATCCGATAAAGCTCCTCTTGTCTTCTTCTGGCATGAATAGCAGCTGTTTGGGAACTGGATCAGGGTGCGGAGAGGAAAGCACAGAAAGTAGCTCAGTCTGCTCTGACAATGTATAGATGTGTATGTGGCAGGCTGGAGGGATGGTGATGCAGGTTGCATGAGGGCACGAGGCAGCTGTCAGCTTTACAGTCAGGAACCTGGGTGGTGGTCATCACATTCTCTCTGGTGCTGCTGCTGGATCGACTGAGCGTCACATTGCTACTTTTTAAAGCGCCAGTCTCCAGGCAGCATGGGAGGGGCCGTGCTCTGCTGAAGCGCAGCATCATCACCACCATCACCATCATCATCACCATCAGCAGCAGCAGCAGGAGCAGCAGCAGCAGCACTGTGGGTAACTCCAGCACAGCTCTGCGCTATAAGGCGCAGTGAGTCAGCTGAGCCGGGGAGGACAGAGGACACTCTGCGGGGACTGGAGACCGCGACGTGCAACTTTGGAGAGAGTGACATGGAAACACTGGAGTGATCGCAGTTGACGCATAATCCCGCCCGCCCCGCCGGCACTGGGAGGGGGCAAATCCAGCCTGCCTAAACTCAAATCCTCCACAGGAGACTTAAGCAGCGCGCTGCCGCGGATTCATCCACCTCCCGGAAGACTGACATTTCTTTGGTTTTACCACCTGCACGCGCGCACTGCGGCGATAAGTGTGCATTTTAATATTCTGGGTGACGACCAGGACGTGGATGATTGATGTGAAGCACAGGACGTGGTGCTGTGTGACAGTTGAAAGAGGCAGAGTCGCTGCGTCGCGGACTGTGGGGCTGTCGGATGCGCCCTGACGTGCGGACAGGACCGGCGCGTGCATCAACATCATCATCATCACCCGCATCAGCACCAGCATCGCAGGCATTTGATCGTGATTGTGTTCGTTACTCCGGAGATCTGGAGCCATGACAGGCCCCCAGCTGGTCCCACAGCCCGCCTGCTGACGGTACCGGGCAGGATGGGAGCAGGTCTGACGCTTTCAGGATCTCGAAGCAGCCGATTTATCAATGGAGGAGGAGAGTGACACCCGGAAAATCAACAACAGCTTCCTACGCGACCACAACTATGCAACCGAAGGTATTTATATTCATGATGTTGAGGAGAAAAAGACTTGATACACTGCTGAAACCCTGAGGCTGGAGCCAGAGGGAGGATAATAAAACAGCAAATATATATGACCGTATACATGACATTAAATGAACCAGAAAAATATATATTACATGTATAAAAATACATATTCCACAAATATCACAGTTAAAAAATGTCTTGGATTAGGCTCCTGGTAGATGAATCTCATCCAATCTAATTAGACTATACGCAGCAATAAAACATTAAAGGGGCAGTGGGGTCCTATTAAAACATATATTATATATGTATGTTAGTGCGTGGCGTCAGTAGCAGAAGATGAGATGGCTTTCGTTATTCCTGCTATTTCAGGATGACCATGGGAATCTGCTTTAATCTGCACGTACAAGGGAATAAAGCTAAAGCTGCTTGAAGCTGCTGTAGTGAGCCTGTTGCTCAGTGAAATACTGATCAGGACATTAGACAAAAAGAATTTCTCCTTATTCTGTGCTCACATGTTGAGAGAACACACACACACACACACACACACGCACACACACACAGACACACACCTTCTTACTGTACATCTACATGACCAAACACTGAACTCCGGCTGGTTTTTTACAGAGCTGCCATTGCTGCTCCTGACCATGTTCACCGACCACACATCATCCAACTGTATCAGCCTATTACCTATGTGATGCTTAATAATTCCCTTATCTTCCACCAGTGCTTAGGACCAACATTAAACATTGATTTGCACGTAAAAGTTATCCCTGATCCCAAAACAACCTCACTCCTCATATACAGACCATACATGTCAGTGTTAGTGTCCATAATGTTATGGACACTAATTAATCAACTGATATCCATAAACTAATAAATACAATAATGACAAAGTGCTTTTCATCATACAGACAGAACATACCATAAGGTAAACCATGTGTGTTTAAGAGAGGGGATGTCTATCTTTTACGCTGCAACCAATGATCACTTTCTTTATTGATTCATTTGTTGCATATTTTTCTCGATTAACCAATTAACTGGCTGATCTGTGGAATTGCTCAATTTGTTCAATCTACAGTCCAAAACCTAACGATTTGCAGCTTATTTTCATATGTGACTCAGTTAAAAACTTCATATTTGAGAAGAATCAGGATACTGGGTCAATTTTGATTGGAAAAAAGGGCTAAAATCTACAAAATTGTTGGAAATTGACTGATTGATTAATTGACCAGCACTGATGGAGCCTTCATTCTCAGTCACACCTTTTTTGCACCTTTATCATACAATTTATAACATAAAGAAATTTTAATTCAAATAATGAGACAGCTATAGTCAAAGAGCAGCAGAATCTATTGTGTGAGGGAAAGCTAGTGCAGATTCGAGGTTGTTGGAGGGTATGTGTGGCTGCAGGGTGGGTCGAGTCTCAATGGCTTCTTGGATTTACCATTAGCTCAGGTTACCGATGCCACTGCAGGTTGGAGGAGAGACAAAGTCAAAGCTCAGATGGAAGATGAGTTCATTCTCACACCTTCTCCTGCTGCATTTCTCAATGTTTTTTAAAATTTAAATACAGGAGAGCATCACCATTGGCTCAGCTCCCAGCACTTATAGATGAGTCCTTGTCATTGCTAAACACACAGTCACTGGTTCAGAGGAAATGAAGTGGGGGTGGGAGGTGAGGTGATGGATATCTTTGTGCTGCGTGTGTCGAGATTAAAACCAGACGGGGAGCTTCCTACAGCTTCTCCCTGTCTCGCCCTCTCGCCTTCACATTTTCTTTTCCTTTGATCAAGAGAAAGTGGATGAGAGTTTTACAGGTTGTAAAATGTGTCTCCTTAGAGAAAGGACTGTCTAGTCTGTGGCCCATCTGCACTTTTCATACAATGAAAATCCACTTTTGTTATTTCTTTATAGCTATAATTTATGGCGCATAATTTATCCTGAATGAGTGAGTGTGTGTGTGTGTGTGTGTGTGTCTATTCAGTCCCTCACTCTGTGTCTTTTAAAGGGTTTGGATCATATGAGCTGGTGTCTGGGTCCATTGCTGTTCCTCATAAATTCACCAAAGTGCACATGTTCCATCAGGCCCAGTCAATTCAGACCACACACACACACACACACACACGCACGCACACGTGCACACACATGCATACACAAGTCCCTGAAGAGTGGCGGCGATCTGGTAAGGATTCCCCTCAAGCTATGCCACAGCAGCAGGACACTTTAATGATGTCATGCTTTAATGATGTCACTGTTTGCTGACCTTTGCCTCACACCAATCCCACGCCCCAGCGGGCCTGTGGGTGGTCACATTGACTGTGTGTGTGTGTATGAAATTTCAGGGTGTCGTCAACGTTAAAGCAAAGTTTCCAGACACATCTTTGTTGTTGTCCAGAGGAAAGAAAATAGCATTACAGTCTAATCTGCATTCAGCAGCAGCCTGCAGGTGACACAGTGCTAATGCTGACAGGATGGATGGCTTTGGGCTGCGCGTGTGTCCCACAGCACTTGTGTATAAGTGTGTGTTAAGTCAATGGACTGTTACGCTTTTACAACATAGGTCTCCCTGAATTTTCATAATCTCCATCTTGACTGCGGTGGATAATGGATGAAACTGTCAAAGACAGAACGCCGCGTTGGATGTAAAAATGTAAATAGCTTCCTCGCTGTGAGGCAGGACCTAACCTAACGTCTGCTTTGGTATTGATTTCTGGTCCTTTACAATTTAGCCACCGGAACAATGACCTGAAGATCTATTGGTATCACATATGTAATCCCTACCTCTGTCTCTCCCCTGCCCCCCTCTGTCTCTCTTTCTTGCCTTCGCTGCTTATACTGTACATCTGTCTGATACAAGTACAAGCCCTTTAGCCCCACCGAATGCAGTCTGATGCATTCCTGTAACAGAGAGCTCACAGCCTTTATTGCTGCCGCGAAGGAGGAGAGCGGGGAACGACCCTGGTTACTTGTGCCAAGACAAACGGCCTGGGGCCACACTTTAGGACCCCGACATAAAAATAAAAAAAAAAGACTTAGCCCACCATACCCCCAGGCCCCATCCATTATTCACTATACGATACACTCAAAACCCAGAGCCCCGCCTCAGCACATAGCACAAGAAAGATAATGTCTATGTGTGTGTATGGGGGTGGCCAGGGCTTAATGGCAAGCTGTGAAGTTGGGGAGAGTCACACTCTCTTATTCAGCAGCTGCTTTCATCCCCTGATTAGCGTCTTATTAAGTCTGCGGCTCCATGAAAATTTAATGAGAATTTATTGAAGATTACCCGTTGTGTTGCTACTGTAAGGTGACTGCAGAAACCGCCCTATAGCTCGACTGCAAAACAGCTGCCTGGTGAGTGGATCTGTGGCGCTGCTGTGATCGATGTGTACTGGGCGCGAGTCATTCCGAGCACTGCTCGCCTGCAGGCTAAACGCTGTTTGACCTTTCCTGGACTTTATAATGGGATACATCTGTAAGTTTTGATAGCTAATTCCCGCATCCTGCGTGTGCAGGAAGCAGCGTTCCTCAGGATGCTGCATGTGTTGGTGATAAGGTCAGCAACGACTCTGGTTCTGTCTTCGCGGCGTTCTCATCTTTGATTCGTCGCCGCCATGAAAACAAGCGAGATGAAAGGGATGGCACAGACAGACGGATAGAGAGGCAGAGAGATTTTATTCAAGTGGTGGATTATTATTCTGGGTTCTCCTCACCCCCTCCCCCTTCTACGGCTGCAATTTCTAAGAGAATACCAAATAACAAGCATTTTAAATGATTCCTCTCGGTATTCAGCTTAGCTCTTGCGGGAATCAATAACTTATTTCAGTTCCTTTCACACCACCTGTCCTCGTTTTCTGTTCCACCCTGTCCGGTGTTGTGTCTGGAGTCAGATGTGTGCCACAGCGATGTGTTAATGAAGTGTGAGGAGTGGAGCAGTAACACGTCTTGCCCATTTCACCCTTAATTCCCTGTGGGGAGGGGGTACAGAAAAGCACACGCGCACAAAATGCACAAAAGAGTACAAACACACACACACACACACACACACGCACATTGTCTCTATCCCTAGGGGCTGATCCAGGAGAAACCAGGTTAATTAGCTTGTTCACTCCAGATCTTACAAAAGAGTCATGCTCTTCAGATGAAGAGAGCTGCGTTGTGCTCTGTTGCTTTGTGTGCAGCTAATAAAGTCTAATAAACCCTTAATCATATGGCTGGTAGCAGACCAGTAGGTACCAGGGCTTATTTAAAATTTTGATTGATCTCTATTGTTGCTGGTGTGAATTGATGGCGGTTGTCGGCTGCCTATTCAGCACAGAAAAGGGCTTTTACGGACAGAATTTCTGCACGTGTGCGTCCATGTTCCTGGAAGAACGCGATGTGCTGACTGATACATATTGTTGAGTACCACAGAGGGAGCGAGAGCAGTGAGAGAAACAGTGCGTCCTGAATTATCCCTCTGCCTGATCCTTTGACGCAGGCAGATCAGCACAACTGTTGTAATCCTCTTCTCTCTATGTTGAACGCTAACAAAGCATTTACACGACGCCGTGCTGCCCACGTCCCTCCCTCTACCTGGAATCACTGCGCACTTACACAACTGTCTTTCCATTCAGTCACACCATTATGAGTCTGTGTGACTTAAACAACCCTCCAATGGCAATGGCACCAAATCAAGCCTCACTTTGTTTCTTTGTTTGTTTGTTTTCACCCCTGACAGGATTATATGCTGTCTAGAGGTTAGGTAGGCCATTACTATTTTGGTGTTTGCTTGTGTCTGGACCGAAGAGACTCAGTGTACAATCTTTTTTGTTGACCTACTTACGGCAACAAACCTCCATCCACAGACTTCCCCCGTCACAATCATTTCTTTTAGTGGCCCCTTCTGTTATGTGTTATAGATGTTGCATGCTCAGGCATCTATAAATACATTCAATATCCTCACCCCCCCTCAGCGTGTCTGGCTCCGTGTACACGGTTTTCATTCCAGAATCAATGCATATCTATGTTTCCATCCAATTGGGTTGACGCGCAATTCTATACTGCATGCTGAAGGGTGATATTGGCAAATACAAACAGATAAGAGCAGTGCCATGCCTGCTATATTTCACTCACACGCCATATGTGTGTGTGTGTGTGTGTGTGTGTGTGTGTGTGTGTATATATATATATATATCTCCACATCACAGCAGCAGAACAACAGGCTTGTGTGTGTTATTACTTGTGATGGATGTGTGTTATCTCAAGCATCACGCTGATGCACCAAGAAGCGTTGAACTGTCTGTGTCAGACCTGGCTGGCCACAGGATTTATGGGCTTCATCTGGTTATGGTCTGCTGATTAAGTGTGTGTGTGTGTGTGTGTGTGTGTGTATGTGCGTGTGTGTAAAAGAAAGAAAGAGAGCGTGTGTAAGCACACAGTTGATCAGACAGTTTACCAGCCAGCTGCTAACTCCACTCCATCTTGAACCGGCCAGTGCTCACAGAAATCATCCAAGAGACACGGCCCACCTGCAGCTCTCCTGCTAACCAATTTGTTCCCTATAATGAAATTTCATTTTAAAAAAAAGCAAACTGCCACTCAAACCCAACTCCATCAGTGTCTGAGGTTGTCTGGTTAAAATACATTTTGCATGAGGAAAAAGTCATTTAGCGAAGCGTTCCATCACGTTATGAGTTTCAGCTCACTGGCTTTCCCCCATTCTTCATTTACAGAGATGTACGCGTGTGTAAACTCGTTAAACAGCATCCATCAATTACTGTTCCTCCTCTGCGACTTAATGTGTTGATGATGAGGGGAGGAGAGGTGGAATGGGGGAGATGGGAAAAGTCAGCGAGGAGGAATATGAAGGACAAAAAGAGAGAGAGAGAGAGAGAGAGGCGTTGACTCGAGAATGCTGACTGTTAAGCCGATTCTATTCGATTCACACCAGTGGCTTTGGCTTGATGGTGCCGGAGAAGACACCATTGTGTGGTACTCTAAATGTGTATGTGTGTGTGTGTGTGTGTGTGCACGCGCACACACACATGCACAGCTCTGTGCATTCAGGGGGTCAATACACACAGATATAGCAAGTGAGCTAACTTTAGTGTCCATTGTGTGCATGTGTGAGGCTGTATGTGACAATATGGTGTGTCAGCGGGGTTCTCCCAAGCTGTAATTAGGTCAGTGTCTTGCCAGTAAAAAAGTTATTAGTTTCACTATTCAAATATGATTAGGATATCCCCCCCCCCCCCCCCCCCCACCCCTCCATCCTCAGCTCATTAAGAATGCATTGCTACACCCCACCCCTCCATCCTCAGCTCATTAAGAATGCATTGCTACAGGAATCTCACTGGTCTGGTCTCTGAATGTGGCTTTCTCTTCCACTGCTGAATGAAACAAGGGAAGACACACACACACACACGCGCATAAACATGGCGCTTTGTCATTTCCACCATGCACAGCAGCTTTACGTGAAGGGATGAGCCAGTCCACAGGGACTCTATTGTCTGAAGTTGTGTACTGCATCGAACTGCACACACGCCCCCAGATGCATTCGCAGGTTTTCACTCTCTTGCAGCACTCTCTCTCTTTCTGCTGAATTACAGCTCGCATCAGCAACTAACTCAAAGCTATTGGCACACATACGCACATGCACCCCACTGACTGCTACTAGAGATGGAAACGGTCTCCATAGCAACATTACCCTCTCCTGTTCAGCGCTCCTCCAGTAGCAGGTCCACAGAGGGCGTGGGGGGTACAAAACAACAAGCTCACTCTCTCTGTGTCTCTCTAGTACTATTGTCACTGTTAAAGTGAGGTGTAGTCTCTGCTGTAGCATGTGTGAGGCTGTATGTGACAATATGGTGTGTCAGTGGGGTTCTCCCAAGCTGTAATTAGGTCAGGGTCTTGCCAGTAAAAAAGTTATTAGTTTCACTATTCAAATATGATTAGGATATCCCCCACCCCACCCCCCCATCCTCAGCTCATTAAGAATGCATTGCTACAGGAATCTCACTGGTCTGGTCTCTGAATGTGGCTTTCTCTTCCACTGCTAAATGAAACAAGGGAAGACACACACACACACACACGCACGCATAAACATGGCGCTTTGTCATTTCCACCATGCACAGCAGCTTTACGTGAAGGGATGAGCCCGTCCACAGGGACTCTATTGTCTGAAGTTGTGTACTGCATCGAACTGCACACACGCCCCCAGATGCATTCGCAGGTTTTCACTCTATTGCAGCACTCTCTCTCTTTCTGCTGAATTACAGCTCGCATCAGCAACTAACTCAAAGCTATTGGCACACATACGCACATGCACCCCACTGACTGCTACTAGAGATGGAAACGGTCTCCATAGCAACATTACCCTCTCCTGTTCAGCGCTCCTCCAGTAGCAGGTCCACAGAGGGCGTGGGGGGTACAAAACAACAAGCTCACTCTCTCTGTGTCTCTCTAGTACTATTGTCACTGTTAAAGTGAGGTGTAGTCTCTGCTGTATGAGTGTGTCTGAGTGTGTAAGTGCCTGTGAGACAGACAGTATGCTTTGCCCCTCTGGCCTGGGGCTGTATAATAATTACAGACACCATTAGCCTCTCCTAAATCCAGGCAGACATATGTCTTTGAGGAGGAAATGAAAAGCTATCTAAAGGGTAGGTGTGTGTTATTTACATTTTGCCAGATTGTGTACTGTAGCTATGCATTGAGAAATATTTGAGATGCAGGATAAGTAATGCACTTATATCTTATGATTGGAAAAAAAATTTTCCAGCCTTGACGTTAAAACATAGGCGGTAACATATATCACCAAGTGTATGGTGTAAAAGGTTTATGGCCGTGTTTTAATGAAGGAGCATGAGAGTCACGGAGCAGCATGGGGTCTATGCAGCCAACAGGAGAGAGACGAATGGCATTATTAGTGCAGTGGAAGAGTCCTTTAAAAAGCAGATGCGCAATTAGATGACACAGATTGGCTCACTTCAGTAGGACATGGTTGATATCATGCAGTGACTCATCCACTAACCCATATTTCTCCAAACTAGGTTATCTGTGCAGGAGAGTCCTCCGTGGGTTTGACATGAGACTCCCCTCCCTCCCTCATGTGTTTTCTACAACCCAGAACTCATTTAAAAGTCTTTCTCTTTGCCTGACTTATACCCTGACAGCTTTTTGTGCACATCCACACTGACATTTTCTCTCCCTCTCTCTGCTCTGCTTCCTGTGTTGCAGCTGACATTATCTCAACGGTGGAGTTTAACTCATCGGGGGAGCTGTTGGCCACCGGAGATAAAGGAGGCAGAGTTGTTGTCTTCCAGAGGGAGCAGGAGGTAGAAAATGCCAACAATGCAACACTAACTATGTCGCCCTTATGCTGAAATGATTGGACAGCCATGAAACATTTAGGATGAAATGTTTGCTTTTAAATAACTATGGGTTGTATATGAAACGCACCTCTGGTGAGAAATTCAACCTCAAACAAGAAGAATTTCCTAGGCTTTGCTTGGATCATTATTATAAACTCATGTTACTTGGAGAAGCATTGTTAAAAACCACCATATTGTTTTCTAGATTCCTTAAGATCTAAAGGTTTCAAAGGATACCAAACAATTCCTAATAACAAACACATGAAGAATTTCTCATTTCCTGTGACGGAGACGCCATTAAAAATACAACATTTGAGTTTCCCCATGTCAGAACTTTATATCAGACAGAAAGGTGGTTTCTATCTCCTTAACAATTTCAAACGATTAGGAAATGAAGCTCTCCATACCTCAATTGACATAAACAACAGGTCTCCATTAAATATCTAACAATGATTACAACATCAGTTATCTCTTCCTCTTCGCTCAGAGTAAGAGCCAGCCCCAGCGTCGAGGGGAGTACAATGTTTACAGCACATTCCAGAGCCACGAGCCAGAGTTTGACTACCTGAAGAGCCTGGAGATTGAAGAGAAGATCAACAAGATCAAATGGCTTCCTCAGCAGAACGCCGCCTACTTCCTGCTGTCCACCAACGGTCAGTCACACGGCTCAGGTCGTTCTGCTTCTGTAAGAGTGACACAGGTGGCAGAATGGTCAAACGTACCATTTATGGAAAGCCAGAGTTTTCAGATGTGGGTGTAGTGATATTTGGAACTTTTTGTAATCTCAAGTCATAATTCATTTCTCACTTAGGAGAGTGGTCAGATACAGAGCTGATATAAATAGAGATTTTATTAGCATCACATAAAAAGCCCTATTGACTACTGCTGTTAAAGTATTGGTGTTTTGCTTGACTGAACGAGTGCCACCAGCAGAGGCGGTTCAGATTGAGGTCTTCACGCATGGCCGCCCCACACACATGCATATATATGTATATAAGAGCATGTGCAACCACAGCCCACACATGCACTCGAGCTGAATCTGACATATACACATCAGACGCAGAGACGTCTTGCAGACTGTGGGTTTCATGCATGGCTGCCACAGAAGCGCTGGCGGTGGCTGGAGCAGATGGTGGAGGCTCCTGTGGCGATGGCCTCGCTGCTCTGACAACAATATTCACTGCGGAAATTAATAGAAAAAAAAAAAGCAACAACTTGACTGCTGCCACCACCCACTTCACTAGACCGAGAAGATGGAACTGGTGTTTGTGGGAAGCAGAATTGAAAAGCACACAGATGGCGTTTTCAGGGAAGCGTATACTGCAGCAGGGAAATGGAGTCAACTTGTAGATTGATATCAGTGACATCAGAATCTACACAGGAGCCGCCATTCATCATCCTCGCTGGCTTCCTCCCAGCTACATGCCAGATTGGCTGCCCAACCCCCCTGCATCCATCTTATATCTGAGCTACACTGTGTTGAGCCATGATCTGTACCGTAACTGTATTTAGTGTTTTTCTCTCGTGTGTTTGTGCGATGCATCCATCACAGACAAGACGGTGAAGCTGTGGAAGATCAGTGAGAGAGACAAGCGTCCGGAGGGCTACAACCTGAAGGATGACGATGGACGGATCAGAGACCCGTCCACCATCACCTCGCTACGGGTAAGAGGTCAAACGCCACCAGAAATATTACATGTTCTCCAGCAAACGTCTCTAGGCACTGACATGTTGGTGTGTTCAAAGTAAAAAATTACAGTTAATAATTCTAAAATTCTTAAATCCCTAAAATGCACCATGAATTCAGGCAAAGTGCTGTTAACGATATGGGCCCACTGTAGTACAGCTGGACATTGTTACGGACACCTACAGGCATCTGGTCAAAATAAATTTGTAATTCACTTATCATGCTAGGTACATAATGTTAGAACCTGGAATTTAAACATTGATTTTATCCGTTACACACAGGCTTTTCCCATTGTGACACATCCAACTGCCGTGTGTGACAAATGCTCAGTTTGCATATGAAGTTGTGCTTAAATCTGCCCGAATGGGATGTGACAGGACCCAAACACAGACTCCGACTAGACTTGACAGATTAGACTTGTTCAAAGAAAAGGGGACGGGTGGACAAAAACTTACTTGAAAAACTGACGGCAGTTGAAATAAAAAAAATGAAAATCATAAATCCAAAAGGTGAACGCACACCAGAATGGGACAAAGCAGAGGATCCAGCAAAAAACAGAAGGAGACTAGGACAAGATACAGGAAAAGCAGACACACAGGTGCAAACAATCAACCAGGTGAAACTATCAAATAAGGCCGGAAGTAGACTGACACACATGATAAGCAAGGGAGTGAACTTTCAAAATAAAACAGGAAACATGCTCCAAACCGCTCCAAGACACATGAAGACAAAGAAGTGACAGAAGAGAATAGCAACGCAAATCACATGATGCAGAAAACCAGTTACAAACAATCCATAAACTAAAACAATGGCCAAAATCAGTCCACAAAACTACAGATATGGTCGTGACAAAATCAACATTCAGCATGCAGTCATTAAAGCCTTTGATCCCAAACAGGCATCTTTATAACTCATGCTATATCTCATACAGTCCACATGGTTTCTGTTTTATATACCAGCGAAATGTCATATGCTGAGTGTCGCTGCTGATAAATGTCAACGTGACACCGTCCAGCTCACAGTCTCTGGGTTAATTTGAACTTAGACTGGCAGGAGACGGTGAGGATGAGTGATCGATATGTGCAGCGAGGTGAAGACCATGAAAAGATCATCCTCTCATTCTTATCATCACTCCCCAACCACTTTCATTTTCACACAAAGCGGACAGGCACAGTGGCCACTCTGTGTGTGTGTGTGTGTCTGCCATAGTAGATTAGTGCTGTGTTCAGTGTGTCTGTCCCTCTTTGTCTGGCGGGCCGGGGGATCATAGCAACCTGAAGGGCAGAGTGGGACTGTGACAATCCTGTTTAGAGGCTGTTCAGTCTGTGTAGGGTGAAGAGCAGTGGAGTACAGGAACTCACAAATCAAATACACAGCAAAAAAATCGTTTATCATTATAGCTCACTAATGTTGTATTTTTAAAA
>JAFBJQ010003112.1:82500-126348 GCA_016785345.1 Trinectes maculatus
GGACCACAAAGCCCCCTACCAACTCTCCAGGGACCCCATTATACACCCCTGCAGTGGAAGGGGAGGGAGAGCAGGGACAAACACACATGCATATATACATGCACACACTGTACACACCAGTGTATACAAAAACACTCATTCACTGACACACCAAAATCCAGCAGGGCTCAAATGGGCCCAGGACTCTGACATTGATTTGTTTTTCTTATCCCTTCCTCATCCCCCTATTTTTTCATCTCTCACGCCACATCCCTCGTTAGACTCCCCACTGACACGTCGCACAGCTATTCTCCAGGCCCCGGCTGAGGAGGGGGAGAGAGGGAGGGAGGGAGCGAGGGGATGGAAGGGCGGAGGAGGGAGGATGGTGGGGGCATTTTCGGAGAGATGGAGGGGAGGGAGGAGAGGAGGAGGAGGAGGAACAATAAGTTGACGGCTAACGATGGAATGCCTGGCTCTTATCCCCCGTGTGCCGGCCTGCACACAGATGAGCAGCTGCCAAAATCAATAAGAATCATAAGCAATATTTACCCAGCATGCTGACCCACGACTGTCTCCCTAAACACACACACACACACACACAGATAATCCTGTGAGGAGATGCAGCTGCCGCAGCAAACTCTGCATCCACGCATTGTTGTGGCTTTTATTGTTCGCTAATGAAGGCTCCCGCTCACCAAGCAAAAGCTGCTCGCTCTGAACGATGAGACTCGCGCAACGGAACGTGCGTTGTTTCAGTAGCGGCCTCGTGTGGTGCAAGAACGTTTTCTCTCTGTCATAAGAAAACTGTGCTTTGCTCTTTTCTGCCGCAGACTTTGAGGAGCCGGAGGATCCTTCCACTCGCTCCTTTTTCTCTGAAATCATCTCGTCCATCTCAGACGTGAAGTTCAGTCACAACGGGCGCTATCTGATGACAAGGGACTATCTCACTGTCAAGGTGTGGGACCTTCAGATGGAGAACAAACCACTAGAGACATACCAGGTACGGTTCCATCATGCTTGCATGTGTCTGCAGGACAGACAGCCACCCTTCAAGGATAACTCTTAGCTGGTGGAGATAGTAATGGTTAATAAAGGTTAGGCCTGGATCAAATCAAAACTTATTGATTTCAGACTAATCACTCCACATAATCCTGTTTCAGTGTCACTGTGTCATTCTTAGTGATAACCCCAGGAGGGCTTATTGAGGCAGCTGCCCCTAAGAGAAGACAGATAGTGTCTGTGCTGATTCAACCTGAAGGGCAAAACCTCCCACAGTGAGGTCACCGAGGTCAGATCCACACACTGTCTGATCAAGGGAAGCTGTTTCAGGATAGGTCATGATTGATAAGGCCATCAGCTGGGCTCAAGGGCTTTCTGTCCAATTCCTGCTCCGCCTCCATCTGCTACCTAACACCTTAGCATAGGGCACCGTGCCGAGATGGATTACTGAAAGTAGAGCATATGGTAGAGCAGCTTATGGTTGTTGTGTTGACCACTGGAAGGCACTAGGCCGCAAGTGTTAAATGCTGAAAGATATCAGAATCCATCAAGTGTTTTCTGTCTTTTTTTCAGGTGCATGACTATTTACGCGGCAAACTTTGTTCTCTGTATGAGAATGACTGCATCTTCGACAAGTTTGAGTGTGTCTGGAATGGATCAGACAGGTGAGACTCCATCCTTCCTAACCCATCCATTCATCAACGTATCCATCCATCTACCCAGTCTGAATCACCCTCCTCTCGCCTCTCTATCTCCCTCTAGTGTCATAATGACCGGTTCCTATAACAATTTCTTTCGAATGTTTGACCGGAACACGAAACGCGACGTCACACTGGAAGCATCAAGAGAAAACAGCAAACCCAGAGCCATTCTCAAGCCTCGCAAGGTAATTCTCATCTACACGGTTGATATCAGAAATCTAAAGGAAATTGAACACTTCTAATGCCACTGAAATCAGATTTAAATCAGATTAAAATTTAATTAACAGCCATTTATCCCCATTGTTGTCCGTCAGGTGTGTGTTGGTGGGAAGCGGCGTAAGGATGAGATCAGCGTAGACAGCTTAGACTTCAGCAAGAAGATCCTACACACCACGTGGCACCCACATGAGAACATCATCGCTGTAGCTGCCACCAACAACCTCTACATCTTCCAAGACAAGGTGAATTAAAAGGGCAGCTCACCCCGCTGACCC
The DNA here is from genome assembly GCA_016785345.1 of Trinectes maculatus. Lineage (NCBI taxonomy): Eukaryota > Metazoa > Chordata > Actinopteri > Pleuronectiformes > Achiridae > Trinectes > Trinectes maculatus. The sequence goes on from JAFBJQ010003112.1 coordinate 84,674, forward strand.
CTGACCTCTGCATATGAGGGGCTGCAGGGAGAGGAAGGACAGGAGAAGCAGAGAGATGATGGACTCCTGATCTACTCCTCCTTTCCCTATGGCTCGTTGCTGCTGTTTTCATTTTTGCCACACGGATAAGGAAGTGCAGAACTGAAAATGCGGACAGAATAATAATGGGAAGCAGAAAGGATACAACATGTGGAAAAACAGTCCCGGAAATCAAGAATGGATGTTCATTCTTCAGACTGACATATAATTTTATTTATTTAGCCATGCGGGCCCCTTGTGTAATTATGCAACATGAGGACTGCTGCATGACTAACATGATGTAGCAGCCCTCTGGACCATGAGGACAAGAGGCTGGTGTGGGCAACCTCCACATGAAATAGAGCACACAGACAGAAAACCATGCTTTTATGATGGTGGCTGACTGTCACGTAGCAACAGTGCCCCCTCTCTTTCAGTCAGCTCATGCCGCAGTGCACCGGTGCAACCTGCATCAGACATCCCACAGAGGAGGAAGAGACTGTTAACCTGTGAGCCCAGATACTGAGAGGGCTCTCTGCCTGTGACACAGTAACACAGACAGTCTTTCTAGCACCAGTTCTTTTGTCTCCCTGCTGAGACCGTTGTAGTCTATAATGTGAATGAAGCCTTTTCAGGCTGTGTCAGTCGTTTTATTTCATGCTGTTGTTTTATTGAGTCCGTCTCTCGGTCGTGAGTCTGTTTAGAAGCTGTGGTGCCTTCTTTTGGTGTGCGGGGGTTCAATGTATTGGGTGAGGGAGGGGGGAGGGGACTGAGTACAAAGGCAGGAGTATGAATGTTTCAAATGAAATGTTAACCTAGAAATATTTCTTTTGTTTGTTTGTTTTTTGTTTCTCTTTCTCTTGTTCTCTCGCTAAAAACATAAACAACAACAACAACAAAAAACACCATGGAGGTCCCAAGCGGAAAAAGTGCTTAAAGCAATTGGCGCCATGATCACGTCAAAGCACCGGCTACATGCGGATGAATTCAGGGCGGGACGCTGTCATGTGTACAAAGTAATTTTTGCTCTTATCACGTAGCAGTCAGTCAGATGTCAGCTGTTTGTGAGAGACACAACAAAGTCACCACTACAGTTTTGCAAAGTCCCTGCTCATAAATAAACAACACTATTGAATCACTATGTTTATTTGGATAGTGCAGAAAATGATCTGTAGATGATGAAGTGTAATCTTTTCATGTTAAATATCATTGAAGGTCAACGTGAGGTTTCTTGGCATAATATAATGATAGCCTGGCTCCTGCTCCTGTTTTTGCATGTGTTCAATCGGAACCTGATGAAACCGATAACCTGCTTAGACTTATTTGCACATCTACAGATCATCGGAGGTGCTATCAAAATAATATTCGCTTTCTCCTGAAGGAGGCAGGTTAATAAAATGTCTGACCTAAGATGGCTGGTGTGTCTGTTGTTGATGAAGACGAGTACCGTGATAAAGTAGCAGGTTGTGTTTTCAGGACTGGACAGCTCCCATAAAGGAAAGCATGGAACAGTGTAAGTGAACTCTGTGAAATCAGGGAATTAATAAATGTGATTCCTTTAAACATTAACGTCTTCTTTGTGACACTTCTAATTGAAACAAAAAAAACTTTTATAGCTCAGAATGTATTGAATTGCAATTCATTACCATGCAGTCTTTATGCTTACTGGACTTTCTTTAAATAAAAAAAGAATAAAGATGTGAAGAAGAAGTTCAAATCCTGCAGTGTTGGACCTCCTCTGTGTTTGAATGTTGACTCAACTGATAGAAATCAATCAAATAAACCATGTTCATTGCTGCCTATTGTGCAACAGCGCCCCCATGTGGACAGAAAGTAGGCATGTAAATTCAGTGTGGCAGTAAGAGAAAGGAGGGGACATGATTTTACATGGACGGGACACAGTAGGTGGTTGATTTCAAATAACCAGCAACTGTCACAGTTTTCTTAATTTCTTCAATTAATTTTGTTTTTGTTTCATATTTGGTCCCTTTATCATTTTAAGAGCAGAATGCTTTTGTTGCTGAACCAAGAAAATAATAAATAAAGGACAAAATCTGTCTGGATTGCTGATGGATGGTTTTAATTGATTTTTTGATTTTTGTTTGTGACAATATTAAATCAACACTTAAGCATTAATATCTCTGAACTCCATTAAATCACAAAACATGAACACAAATTAAAAATCCAATACATTCATATGTCGTACTGTGCACATTATGCAGAGTACGTCTAATTGGCCCCGTGAGGTTGTGGTCTACGCACATTTTGTCAGCTGGGGACAGCAGCTGTCAATCAAACAGCGTCTTTAAAAACCAGCGACAGTTGCTGCATCGTTGTGTCTCAGGGTGAATCCGGAGACAGACAGGAACGCCACCGTGATTGCTGATTATTAATTGATATGCTCTCTGGTGCGATTCTTCTTCCAAGTCAGAGTGGACAATTTTAGAGATCTACTTAGTCAAATCCATCTTAAAACTGCTCTAATTTTTTGGAATCAGAATTTTTCCTCATCTCTTGGTTGCCTTTGACTTGGCTTGTTTCAGATCACCATCTTTCTGGAGAGGATGGAGAGGCTGAGTGGGAACAATGCGACTGTTCTGAACACCTCCGTAGACAACTGGTCATTTAATGAACGCGGCTTATTCCAGCACCTGACACCTGCGGAGCTGAGGGTCCTGGTGCCGGCTATCCTGGGGGTCATCTGTGTCCTGGGTGTGGCTTGTAATCTCACCGCGGTGGTCATATTGTTCTCAAATGCACATAAAGGCAAACTGTCCCTCATCAACTCCCTCATCTTCAACCTGGTGTTTGCTGACGGGCTGGTGCTCGCATTTTCGATGCCTTTCAGGGCGGCTTACTACTCCAAAGCCAGCTGGGATCTGGGCTGGGTGGTGTGCAAGACGGCTGACTGGTTCCTCCAGTCCTGCATGGCTGCGAAGAGCTTCACAGTGGCAGTCATGGCCAAAGCTTGCTACCGCTACGTGTCCAACCCCACTAAGCAGGTGAGCATCCACACTGGCTCCATCCTGGTTGTGCTCTTCTTCATCTGGCTATCAGCCTGCTCAGTCACCATCCCTCACTGGATGTTTAATACACTGCAGAAACATTTCCGGGGATTGGTGTGTGTGCTGACAGTTCCTCCTGCAGCCCAAGATTTCATGACAGTGTACGTCAAAGCATACCCCCTGGGGGTGTATTGTGCACCTCTCAGCTTTGCCTTGGTGTATTTCTGGAAGGCTTACGGGCAGTGCCAGCGCCGCACGAGTAAGACTCAGAATCTGCGTACACAGATCAGATCCAGAAAGCTCACCTTGATGTTATTCAGCCTGACTGTGGCTATGGCTATTCTCTGGCTCCCCCAGTGGGTGGTGTGGGTCTGGGAGCGTCATATTGCAGAGAAAGAAATTGAAGGAGCTCAGCCTCTCCTCTCATCTCCTCCCCTTCTTCTAATCCTCTCATCTCAGCTTCTTACCTTCTCTCTGTCGCTGGTGAACCCACTCATTGTCCTCTCCCTCTCAGAGGAGTTCAGAGAGGGATACAGGGGGCTGTGGCGGCGCCTCACACTGCGCAAACAACCTCCACCAAAGCCTGGACCTCACAACCCTACCATTCTTCAGTCGCCTTGCCCCAGACCAGAAACCTCAGGGCAGCCACGCTTCAGCCATGGTCCCAGTAAAGATCCTGCACATCAGATGGAACAAGGCGGAGGACGAGGGGGGAGAGATGCTGACAGAGTGAGCCTCAAAGATGGAATTGTCTTGCCCGATGTGGAACAGTTCTGGCATGAAAGAGAGGCAGAATCAAACGCAGAGGAAAATGATCCTGTGCCATGGGAGCATCTGAGCAAAGACAGCAAGAAATAAACTACTTCCAGCTGATCATAACATTGTCTTCGCCACCATCTTCAGCAGATTCAGCAGCAGCAGCAGCATCAATAGACCTCAGCTGAATGCACAGACGTCATTGGTAAATTGTCAACTGTGTGAATTATATTATTCCAAGGTAAGAAAAGAGTCAATGTGGAATGCGAATAGAGCAGTATCGTCTGCATATAAGATAAACTTTGCTGTCATCAGCAGTCGGTTTACTGTTTAGTAGAGAAAAGCTAAATTATAACTGGTGTCATTGTGACTTCTGGTTGCATATTAAACTTTGTGGTAATGATGATGTAAATTCATTTTTATTGGATATTTGTGATTTCTTGACATGAGCAAAACAGATGTGTGTTTTGTATTTTACCATGAAATGTAGTTTGAGAGTAAATGTTGCATTTGCTACCCATGCGCAAACCCTGTTCCATACTTTACATACTCCTAGTGTTACATTTATGTAAACCTGTATTTCCCGTCCACAGGGGAGATCACTGTCCATCTTAAAGATCAGTGTTCACAATAAAGACAGGCCAGAATAAAAGTAGCTTGTGTGATAAATTTGACTACAGTTGTTTGTGTCTATCTGTATTCGCTATGTCCTGCTTGGATTGTGAGCATAGTGATAATTGATTAATTTAATGACACACACACACACACACACACTTAATGAGATGAATCAAACATCAGTGGATGGTCTCCTGCTGCCATTGGTTCATTAAATATATTTTCATAAGGGCATCCATTAGGATCACCAAAGGTTCTAATTAGAGGTTCAGACGAAAGAGCTTTCGTCTGAACTCTAATTCATTTCAGTGGACTCGCCTCTGTAGGAGTCTCATAAGGAATTCTCACCTCATTGATCTGAATACACACGATAGGTCACAATCTCACAGTTAAAGGCATAAACAACATGAGGCAACTGTGCCTGAGCTGATCTGTGATCGATCTGTCTGTCTGCTGTGACAGAAACCCAGCTGTGCTGAACACTCAAGCTACATGTAAATGTTGCTTTATGAGACATATTTCTTTCAATTTGTTTTAATGTTACCTGCATGGGTGAAGCCTGCATTATAAGTGAAATGGAAGAAAAGCTAAGGAAAATTTAGGATGTAGGAGTCACCCTGTGGTTACACCAACACCTCTTTTTTTCGCTGCCTACCCTCCAATATGACATTTTCTTCTCCTTAATTATTTATGTTGACCTTTTATTGCCAGAGGCAAGAACCTCAATCAGAGCAACACTTAACTATATAACCCACCATCAGTCTCTGCGGTGCTGACCTGGCCAAAACACAGAGGGCAGAAAAGCCATTTCGTCATTGTGGCAGTGAAATGTTAACCATCACAGTATAAACAGAGAAATGACTAAAGGTGAGAATAACAAAAACAAATGTGCGTACTGGTGACAACACACTGTCTCAGTATCTTTAACCACATTGTAAAAACACTTTTCGCAGTAACTACTGTTTGGAACAGAACGATTTACTCTGGCTAATGAGCCGGTAAACCAGCTGTAGGGCTTTTCAGGCAGAAAGCCCTTAAATTGCAAATATTACATATATGACATTATATGAAAAGCCACTGAAGACCCTATATGTCTGTGGTACACCTACCTAGACTGTTTTCACTTGTTTTGCCTAATTAGACTAGGAGCGTGTTGAAGCTTGACTGACATCTCCATAATCAGCAGCCCACCATCAATCACTCATTCATCATTCATGACATATTCATTAGAGAGTTAATCAATACATTACTGCATTACATACAGTAAATATGTTATTATGGAGTGAGAGATTAGCTTGATTTTTTAAATAATATAACATAAAATACAGTTATAATATACAGTATTTTAATTACATTTTAAGTTCCGTCTATAGTCATTAAACTTAAGTCATTCTAATTTAGAGGCAGACTAAAATGAAAGATTGGAGTAAAAAATTTGCGCGCGCACACACACACAAACACACTCACACACACACACACAAACACACTCACACACACACACACAAACACACTCACACACACACACACAAACACACTCACGCACAAATAGTGCATAATAATAATAATTATAATAATAGTACTTGGACTTATAGCACACACAGTGGGATTGCTCACTTAGCAATCCCATTAACGAAAAGTGGGGGGAAAAATACACAGTATAATGACCTGCCTTGTATAATGAGGTCATTATATAAAGCTGGAGAGTTTTCAGCAGGTGAGATCCTCTCTTTACTGCCCTCCTGGCTATGCCCGACCCCACTGCGAGGGGAGGGGGGTGTCACCCCTGCATTTTATCCCACAGCCAATCATCATCTCTAATAAATGAAACTCCACAGGAAGTAACACACTTGCTCACACTAATTATGCTCAGCAGGCGAGACTGGCTGCAATTATGCCACATGCAAAAAAACATTTGCCTGCCAAAGCCACATCTCCCCCTGAGTCACAGCCACCATCTCCTCCCTTTGTTCCTATAGAAGATCACCTGGCTCTTTAGTCCGCAGAGTCATCTAGGGAGTGTGTGTGTGTGTGTGTGTGTGTGTGCGGGCGGTGGGGGGGTCAGGGAGATCTGGCCTTGGTATTTAGCAGTCTTTTGATTAGAATAAAGCGAGAGCTTTCATCCCAGTAAAGGATGTGGAGAGCTAAAGGTTCAGCACCTTTCAGCATTCCCACCGCACAAAGAGGGTTGTCATTTAAAACCTGAACACTATCGATTTGTGACTGTTTCCACTTAAATCTGACACCAGGAAGTGATGTGAATGCACCATTTCCACACGTCATTAAACTCGTCAGTGCAAAAAAGTGTTGATGAGTTTTATGATAAACTGTCCAAGCTAGGAAGAGTGTAGAGTTTCACACAGTCCACCAGACGCAGCGAGGATAACTTGATGGGTTGATCAATAATTATTAACAATAAAGGACTTGATGGGCACCAAAAGATAGTAAATGTATATACATGTTAATGTCCCTCAATATGTTGGTATAATCTTGCCACTCTTCACTAACACCTTCACCAAATCAGTGTAACAATGTTATGTATCAGTTGTGTATTTAAAGGTTGTTGCACTGCCCCCAAGTGGTCAACAAGTTAATTGCTACAGAATTATGATTCCAACACACAGTATGTTAAATGGCTGTTGTCAGTCACACTGAGTTACACTGAGCAGTTGATATATAAACAGCGATAAAGTGCACGAATATGCTTCTTGTTTCCTTTTTAACTTCAGTGAAAACTGAATGAACTTTTCAGCTACATTGCAGTTCCATAGTTAACCACTGAACAATCCTGACATTAAAGATCATATTTATTTAAGAACACAACCAGTAAAACATGTTTAACATTACATTTTTAATTCCCCATGTGTTCATGTGGTTTCCAGTTTAAGACACAGTGTTTCTCAGTGCCTGAGTTTGCATAGGTCTCATATGAAAGTAAAACATGGCAGCTGACCGACTGAATTCCCATATTACAGACATAATAGGTTCTCACAATAGTGACAGACTTTTCTAATTCTTTATCAGTACATAGTATTTTGGTCATCAGGGAACATCCACTGAATCACTCATTATTCTTCCCAAAAGGAAAATATTGAAAATGTTGTTTTGGACAAAGACAGTTTTATCACAGCTTGTCATTGATAGATGATGAAGAAATAAAAGTGAATGACGGGACTGCTGGTCACCTTCATAATAATTCCACCGAAATCTGTTTGGTACCAAACGCTCACCTCTGCAGGCTTTAAAAGTGACAATTACCTGGGACATCTGTTACAGCCTGTAGGGATATTTGGTAGTAAAAAGGGACTGCTAAAAGTGCAACCTCATAACAATATAAAATAATTCAACAAAAGTTGAGACAAAAAATATCAACATTTCCTGCGACACATCAGACACGTATCTCTCAGCATAATCGTGTACCTACAGCATGCATGTAGGGCTTTCACTGGTCCCTATTAGTCCAGTTATAATCACATTACTTAGCACACATAAGAAGAGTAAGCACTTCACTACTGGCATCTGTTCTTAACATAAGATATCCCCTTACAGGTGATGCTCTTTAAGAGACACCATGTTCAGTACATAGGCTACAATGTAAACATTTGCTTTTCTCTTCTGTTTGATCAAATTCTACCAGAACAGTGTTCAACACTGCAAACAAGCAGAGAACAAGTTCACATTTCTGATATGATCTTCTCCTGAAATGGCTGTATCAGGTAGATACGGCTTACATAAAGACTTTAAATATACTTGCTGTCACATCCTATTTAACCGCAAGTCATTTTCCCTTATTACACATGATAAACGATCTGTAATCTGCAGACCAAGCGCATCAAGTATTCATCTTATCTCATAGTGGCACATTCTCCTGGCCAGTGGCTTAAAGACAGTGTGAGGCAGTCTATTACTGGCTGCGGTTGTGATTCCCAGTGTCTCCCTGAGATCTTAGTTTATGTTCTACAAGAGACAGAACACAACACGTCATCAGGGGGTTTGCATTGACTTTTGCCAGTAGACAAACGAAAACAACCTCCAAAGGAGTTACCTGTTTGGCTTTTTCTGTCCAGCAGATGGAGCCAAAGCAGCATTAGCGGCAGCCTGTGGGCCTCTCACTCCATGTTTTTCCTACATAAAAATGACAAGACATTTCATTTTTAGTTCAATAAAACAAACGTATGCACGTGGCTTTACTTGAATAAAAATGCATAGAAATAAAATTCACCATTGATGGTTTGTTGCCAGGACATGGCGGTGGAGGTCTGTTAGGAGGGTCTGGTCTGGGTTTAGATGCTGCTGGAGCCCGTGAGTGGCTTTTAAGGTCCTGGGCAGGTATGGGTGGAGGTGCTGAAGGTGGCTGAGGAGCCCAGGTCTGTCTCTGCTTGCTGATATGTGCAGATAGAACAGTGGTGGGTGTGTAAGCCTGAGGAGAAGACGTGGCTTGGAGCTGAGACTCAGACGTCTGAACGTTTTGCTGGGCCGCACACACAGGTATGGGAGGAGGCTTCACAGCCGGACGCACAATAGCATGTTTGGGCCGTGCTGAAGAAGACGGGCTTGGACAAGCAGAGGACGTCACCTGTGGCAAAATTGTTGTTCTAGTAATCAAAAACAACAATAAAAAAAAAAAAATACAGTGTGATTTGGGTCAACTTTACCTGGTGCTCCGACTGCTGTTTCTTCAGCAGGAATGTCGGGTTGGCGTGGCCAATCACATGACCATCAGCATACAGAGGCTTGCCCTCCGCCGGGATGGAACAACTGTTAGAACAGTACAAACCAATCGTTCGTATCACACATCCGAACAACATAGGGTCAAAGAAATTAAAAATCCATTTTAAACATGCAGCTTGTTCACTAAATGTATAGTAAAAGTATTAAAATGACCTATGACAAGAACTTAAAGACATTATTTTTCATCTACAAGGCTCATCCAGAGATCATCTGGATATTATTTTCTATAAATTCATACACAGGATATAACATATCATCGACCCCTGGTTATTGTCAATCAGTCACTGTCCTCTGGTTGTGTTCCTAATGAAAACATACGTTGGCACTGGTGGTGGAGCTGAAGTCTTCAGTGGGTGGAGTTTATGCTTGTAGCAGCACCACAGTCCAACAGCAGCCAGAGCCACAAAGAGAAGCAGAGGGAGGATAAGCAGGACGGGGAGGAGACTGCCTGATGGAGGACCAGGTTGACGAGAGTCAGGGAGCAGTAGAATTTCAGAGATATGTTTTTATAGCTGTAAATATAGGTGTTAACATGAATAAACAAGTGTCTCACTGTGGCTGAGGACGGGTCCACTGTCTATGCTCCCACCTGAGCCCCTCTGGTCACACAGAGGAGGAGCCCAGCCTGGGTCACAGTGGCAGTTATGGTTGTTGTTACACAACTGGTGAGAGAACGTTATAAACGTTAAAATGACACAAACACAAGTATTTCATTACATTTAGCATTAAATATTCAGTTTTTTCTGACAGCTGCACGTATGTTGTATATTACGCTGTGAACACACCAGCGTATCATTAGTACTTTGGATGCTCTATGTGAATTATGCTGAGATCGCGTTTACCTATTCTCACTGCTGTGTTTCTGCTTTTTGTCAACTAAATCATCTAATTGTTTCACCACTGCCAAGGTTCCCATTTGCTGTAATAACAGGCCAGCGGCCAAACCTTCCCCAATACTCAGAAATGGTGCACCTCCCCAATATCCTTCCTCATTTCCACTGAGACTTACTCCATGTCCGTGGCACTTGGCACTGCACTCGTCAGCTCTGAGAAACGATGCATTGCGGCACTCTCCATTAAAGCAAATCTGTTGAAAGGCGGAAGGGTGTGGGGAAGAAAGACATAGAGTCATAGAATTTGACTTCAGACACCGGAGCAAGGATATCAGTAACTTGAATGTGGTTGAATCTGACAGATTACAAAAAAAACCAAAACATCGCAAACAGATCAGCTCTAAGTCTCACCGAGTCATCACCACACTTGGTGCCCGTCATGACCAGGCCTGGGTCCAGGGTGTCCCCCTGTATCTCCTCATCCCCCTGCTTGTACACATGTGTTCCCATACACTGGATCCTCCTGTTGCCCACGGTGACCGTTGTTTCTATGCGAACAGCATTGTTCTCAATGGGCTTCCAGGCTGAGGTTAAGCACTGGATTTTCCCACATTTAGCATCCCTGATAAAAAAAACAAAAACAATAATCAGAAAGATCACAAGATGTTTTTTGTTTTAATTATAAAAATGTTACGTTTGCCATGCAAAGTGTTTGTGTAGATGAATTATTTTATTCTCACCTTTCCTTACAGCTCCTGTATTTTCCCATCAGATCTTTGCCACAGTTGCCATACATGTCCCCTGCTTCGTTAACTTTCTTAAAACACAGGTCAGGGGCGGGACGGCCATCTGTGGTTGGAAGAAAAAAAAAAGAATTATAATGATACTGATGCAGACGCACACAAACATAGTGACCAAACAAATTCATACACAAACTGCTGTAAGTGACCACCTGATGGAGACCAGATGGCAACCCATACTGTTCTGTATGGCTCCTGCAGTACAACAAAGGCTCTCCACAGTGACTGTCACAACATGAACAAGGACAGTGTCCAATAACAGTCCCCGATTCTCAGAACCACTAAGGGCTCGTCTCTAACACCACCCAGTCTCAGCTGGAGCACAGATTGAATGTTTAGCTGCATCAAAGACACAACATTTCCAACTATTATCATAAACTATGTCCTATATAAAAGATGCTGTGATAGGAAATGGAACATAGACCACACTGCAAACAGAAGATTTACAGCTTATTATTAGTCCGTTTACTCACCTTCTCCCCAAAGTGACAGACACTGCTGCTCCAGAGTCAGACACATGCCGGTGTAACAATAGGCCCGCCCACCCGAACATGAAGTACCATCCACCAAGTAGAAATTAGCAGGACAAGACTCTGCTTTCCCGTCGCAGTACTCAGGCAGGTCGCACGGCCCCGAGGGAGCGCGGCACAGCACACCTGGGCTCTTCAACTGGATGGCGAGAGATGAGGGGCAGAGAGGAATTCATCAAATCCCCCATGTGACTGATCAGAACAACAATACCGGTCTTTCTGAGTTGTAAATAAATAAATAAATAGTGCAGGGGATGCATTCTTCATTGGATACGGGACTCCCTCTTGTTTTCATTTGTTTCAGTGTTTACAGATTCCAGCGTTCGTACCTTGCAGTTGTGGCAGCAGATGCCGTGGGCGCACTCAGCTCCAGCTTTCAGAGTGCAGTTGTTGGCATTACAGCAGGGGCTGGTGCACTCCTACACAAAAGAGTGAGTCATGAGTCCTGGCAAAAGCCTACACGATAAATAAATACTTCTACAGTCACAGCACACACACTGACCTCTTCCTCTCCACAGTCACATTCCTCTCCATCCTCCAGGTAACCATTACCACAGCGCTGGCCTCCATACATGGCTCTGGTGTTGGGCAGGTTGAAGAGACACTTCCCTCCTCCAGAGTCAAGGTAGCTCCTCAGCTCCTTCTCGTTACAACCATTAAACACACGGGGGAACGGATGGCTGTACGATGGACGATACAATACACAAATAATTACACACTACAAACCTCAACCAAACTTTGAAATTCCATTTGCTTTCATAACGGTACCCAGTAGCAGCAGCCATGATGCAACCCCCATCCTCTGCTCTCGCCTGACAGCAGCCGGCGCTGTCATGACTCATGCCAAAGTTGTGACCCATCTCGTGAGCCATGGTGGCGGCAACACCTACAGCTGATTCTGAGTGGTCCTTTTGAAGAGAAGATTAATTGTTATGATGTCAATTATTATGTCATCTCCGCTTGATGCATCTTTACAATATAAACGAAATAGAAGACAAAAGAGCCGTATTTGATCAGATCTCCAGTTACCACAAAGAAAACAACACATTTTATTTTTTTAAAACAAAATGATGATGATGTTTCCTGATGGGCTGATGATTGCTGTTTGTTCAGACTCTCGTCTCTCACCGTGTTTACGCCACCGGACTGGTAGTCAGAGCACATGGCTTTGAGAGGTGCCAGGCCAATGGTGGTTCCCTGGAATAACCTCCCCCTGGGGACAGAAACAATACTGATGATTAGTTCCAGCTGGAAAACAGCCCAATGGGATACAACTGGTGATGGCCTCACACGGTGAACATTAAATCACCATGGAGGGCTTAGAGGGGGAGAGGGCTGATAATGGGAAGACCTGGTAGGGGGGGGGGGCATGTGAGAGTGGATGAGTGACACTCACGTGATGAGCTGAGCATTGTCGTTGGGGAGCACATGGAGCCGTTTGCGTCTCCAGGACAGGAATGCTGCCAGAGTGCTGTGTGGGTTATCAGACACGTTGATCATGTCCTGGCTGGTCCACACCTCCAGACCGATTAATGCCACACGGATGTTTAAGGCCTTGTAGTACTGTGGGTGTGGAGAGATACAGGAAATGTGAGTAACACCGAATCTTACTAGTCATATCAGAGTATTAGTGGTTTCATCACTTCATGTCAGGTGTTACCTTGTCAACCAAGTTAGCTGCTTCCAGTAGTTTCAGTTTGGTCTTCTCAAGACTTTTACCATGCTTTTCAAACTGCAGAAATACAAACCACACGGTTTACTGAAACTGACACACCCACCAACACACACACACACACGCACACAGCGTCTTGTATCTTCACACACTTCAAAAGGACTTCTCACACGTCAGTGATGATCCACGTCAGATTCAGAGCTTTATATTAACTTGAAGTATTTATGGGGTTTACCACTAAAAAACTCTAAATAGACTCACAGGTAATATCTACTCCCACACATATTGGTACAATAAAAAGAACAGTGTGGTAACAAAGTGACCACATATGAGCACATCAACAGCTGTGTCCTCACCTCAGCCTTGTCTGCCACTATAAGCAGCTCCACATATTTCATGTTTTGACTCAGGTCCCTTTTTTCCTGAAAATGGAGACAGTTTATTACAGAATACAAACTGAACATGTTGTCATGGTTTGTGCAAGACCTGCAAAGGACTTTGGGCGAATGATCACCGCTCATCCTGCCTGAACTCACCCTCCCACTCCGTGGTGACATCATTCCATGGAAGAAGTGATGAAGGTGCTCTTCATGCACCTCGTTGCCAGGGTGATGCAGGCAGCTACCTCTGGGAAGATGGAGGCTCTCGGCTCTGAACACAGCGTGCTGCTGAGCATCAGTAGAAACAGGAAGTGGCTCTATCAGGTAGCTGACGCTGGTGTTCAAAGAGATCAATCCCCTGGGGAAAAATGGCACAGCTGATGATTCCATCCAGTCAGAGATTGAGGAAATCAATGTGGATCAATAATGCCATAAAGTATGGATAAACCATGTGGTTTCACAACACATTTATTCTTCTTTTTATTTGGCTGTGGTGGTTGAACAGGTGGGTGTAGGGTAGAGCAATGGAACACATGATTACTAGTGTATATAAAGGAGGATCCGCTGGGAAAGACAGCGTGATATACAATCCTCCTTGACAAAAAGACTCCTGAGTGCAGGCGTCCGTATACAAACACAGGCAGCACACACAGCAGAGGGTCACACAGCTGTAAGAAACATCTGGATACTTCAGACATGTCTATGTCCTTCTATGGTGTGTTTGCAATTCGCCAGAGAATCTGCATTCGTATAAAGACACACTACTCGACTTATCCTGCAGATGCAGAACGATGAACATGCTAAAACACACATGGCTATGATTTCTGTCGATGCTTGCCAGGTCCTCCTCTGTTGCTCTACTCTCTCTGTCTCTAGCAGGAAGTATCAGCTGCTCTTGAGCTACATCAGTGGGGAAGACAGGATCTCTATACTGAGCTGTGATGACCCACTAACCTACTGGACACTGCCCACAACTGCTTCCTGTCTCTTTGTCTATTCATTTATATCATTATTTTTGCATTTGTAATCATGTATACCAACAATATTAGAACCTTTAAAAGACAGGAAGACTGGAGTGATGTCAACAAAGATATGTAGTAGACCTTCTTCCTGCATGCTGCTGCATTCATACAAATGCATATTTAAGCTTATTTTTTTACTTTACTTGAGAAATAACCAAACTCTTTGATATTGGCAGTATCTGGAGCGTGTATTGTATAAATATTATCAGGGCTCAATCTACACCTCCTTTCCTATACAATCCCTGGTCCTGTGTCTTTGAAAAGACCCATCACAGACCTTATCCCTACAAAATCCATTGTGCATCTTACTGTTTATCATTAGTACAGCAAAACCTTTCTTCTCTCTTCTCTCTAAAGCTATTTATTCTCACAGAAATGCTTCCGTCACTAAAAAGTCCCCTATCCTTCCTGCAGGGTCTTCTTCATGAATAGCCCTTTATTTCTGGAGGGGTTTTCTTATGAGAGGCTTCTTAGAACCATGGAAATGTCTTTTGCCATTGGTACCAACTGTAAATATTAGAAAAACTGAAAGAGTCCAACTGACCTGAGACCTGAGCATGTGCTAACAGCAACACTGGAACCTTCGAAGCCATGAACCACTCCGTGGTAGAAACAGTGTCCCTGGGAGACAGAAACAATCACAGCTCATTGTGGGGAAATGAAGTGACACAGCTGTAAGAGATGCTTCTGTCCAACTTGTTATAATGCACACAATGGCGGCCGCACTAATGTTTACCTCTTTTGTAATAATTTACAACAGCCCTCTGTAGTGTATGACATCAGACTGTCTCACAGACTTACAGTGTTGGCAGGAGTGGAGGATTTGCGGGCTCCATCAGGAGTGTACCATATTTCCTGATATCCATGGGCCAACAGCTGCCTGGTGAAAGATGACACAAACACGGGTAGAAATATATGTGGTGTCAGACATTCGGTCTCCTGAAGCAGCTACAATATGGGGGAGTAATGGTAAAAAATGTACCGTATTAAGGTGCAGGAAAAGGAACAGATGAGCAGCCCACAGCTCATAAAATATTTACTGTGTCAGGGACTTTCTACAAACCCAGACAGCTTTAAGAGCGTTAAACAAATATACTCTCAGAGACAGACAAAATAAAAATGTGGGAAAGTGTTTTGACTGTAATAAAACCCATTTATTCCTTTTCCAAATGACCCTTGTTGCTTTCTGGGGAGCTTTAGGAGGAGACATAACATCCTTACACTATAAGAGATTCAATTTGTTGCTGTGTACAAGCTACATTTGTTTGACAGTGCTATTATTTAGTCATATCCTCATATTCTTTTATATGTAACAGGGGTTTCTGGAGTATACACTAAAGTGTGCACAGGAGATTCGGATAATCTGTTATACATGGACACATGAGATACATATGTCACTGAGAGGACGTTTCCTGCCCAATATTTACATCTTAAACATATGTTTTCCTGTATTTCTCCTTCCAATTCAGCATCAATCCATTCATCCTGTTTTCATTCATAAACTCTGTCTGCTCCACAGCTGGTTTCCTTTTGCTCCACGTCTCTAAATCTCTTTCTCATCCCTCCTCCCACTGACTGAGGCAGATCCATCACACAGGCTGCATCTGTGGTGAATACGACTTGTTGGGAAACGTACTATGTGTACAACCTGCAGATGCTGGTTGAAAACAGTTAAGATCATCATTTATATGTCTATATGAAACCCTATATCATATATAACAGACATGTTTTTTATTTGTTGCTTCATTAGTACAAAGAGTAAAATTGATTTAGGCAACTTTTGCAATGATTAAACAAACAAAGTATTTCTGTAGATGTATTTTGTTGCTTTCTTTGCTAAGCTAAGCTAATTGGCCCCTGGCTGTAGCTTCACACTTGTCATCTGACTCTCAGCAAGAGATCGATTGAGTGCGTTTCCCGAAATGTCAAACAACTTCTTTAGAGGACGATGAAGACAAATTAAGGGTGGATGGGGATTTTTCTTTTGTCCTCCCAAATGTCTCCCAGATGCCCTGAAGGAGACGAGCCACTTGAGACAATGAATGTCTGTTGATACAATCAGCCACTAAGCAAGTCAAAAGACAAAAAAGTGGCTGCTTCATCCTTTGACAGATTGGGGGTTGGGGGGAGAGGGGGGTTAAAAAGACTGCTTAGTGATATCTGTATCCGTATCCCCATCATGTCCTCCTCTCAGAGGAGACTTAATGGCAAAATGGCTGATGATGGACGGAGCTAAACGCTGCTGTGGTTTTCCCGGGCGTTAGAAAGGAAAGACAACCCCTTCTTCCACATGGAAACATATAACAAACTCCTTCTCTCCTCTGTTCTCCCCTTTTCTCACATACAAGCAAAAAGAAAAAACTAAAACCATCAAATGTGATCACGTTTTGATTGAAACCACCAATCCATTAATCAGATAGCTTTTTGAGCTGCAAATTTCTACATCTGACTCTGATTTCCAAAAGACCTGGATCCCAGTCTGGACTGGACCAGCAACAGATAGCATAAACGTATTGACAGTACGGTGATTTCAATGCCAGGTCTTGAGTCAGCTAAAATAAAAACCCTGCACTAACACTCTTGGGAAACCACAGCCCCTTATGCTTAATTATATTGTGGCAATTTCCACGACTGCTTTCAAAATCAAGACTGTAAAGGCTTCTATGCGCTGGCAGGAGCCCTCCACAGAGTTTGGATGTCCTCCAGCATCCAGACAGATGCTGTGATTGAGCAGCAGAGGAGAGGCTGAATCATGACGATCTGCCAGCGAGGCCGAGACAAAGGCTCGGTTCACCCTCAGGAGGAGAAAGACGGAGCGGGGGAGTCATGTATTTGGGAGATAGTGAAGAAGTGGATGTGGGGTAATGCATTAGGGTCAGTGGGTCGAATTCTCTCACAGTATCAGATGACATCACCGCACACGAGGGGAGGGGAGAGGAGGGGAGGGGAGGGAGGAGGCCGATGCAAAGTCAACCACAGCAATAGATGATGAAGAGGCTTTTATAGCACAGGGAGACTAATGTTCTGCTGTGTGGAGCCCTGCACATGAGAGTGTTTCCCCAACACACACACACACACAAACACTGAGGCCTAGATTAAGCCATCTAGGCAGACAGCACCACACCACCAGCACAGTGAGACTAAACACAGACACAAGGGAAACCAGGACGAGCCAATGCATCCCATGCACTGTGATTCCCAGAGCTGCAATCAATCAGGTCTGTGCTGAGTCCTGTTTGTGTTCTTTACAGGCGCTATGTGTTTGTACGAGTGTGTATGTGTGCGTTTGTGTCGTCTGTGTGTGTCCCCGCAGTCTCCCGAACCCTGACCTGCAGGCTCTCGTGTGGGAGATGTATGTTTGTGCTGCAGCCCATGGGAATACCACATGAGGTGAGGGGAAAAGAAGAAATGAGAGAGAAAAAACGAGGAGAGGAGAGGAGAGGAGAGGAGAGGAGAGGAGAGGAGAGGAGAGGAGAGGAGAGGAGAGGGGAGGAGAGGAGAGGAGAGGAGGAACAATGATGTTTCTCCCATGGGTGTGATTAATTCAGGTTCATGCACTTAAGGGAGTGCAGGAAGGGCGTTAAACAGATGAGGAGTGAAAGTCACGCAGAGGAGGAAACAAGAACATCCACACAAATCATATCAGAACCTGACCGCCACTGTCTACACTTTCCACTTTTCCATGACTTTCCTCACCTCCACCCCTTCTCCTCCGGTCCATCATTCACTTTCTTCCACTGTTTCTTCCTCTCGCTCTGTTTGTACATCCCTTTTCCTGCCCCCTGAGTCAGCACATTATGGCCTCTGTCTGGCTCTGAACCAAATGGGCCGTCTATGGCTGCACCACCGCCTTTCATCAAGATAAAAGCTCAGGCTGACACACGGACACCTGCGCGCGGACATGATGCACGTACAAACCAGAAAAAACAGATCAATGTGCACGGACGTAAAAAATGCACATTTAAAACAGGACTAGGGAGGACATGAATGGACAGACTCTGGACTCCAGTGACTGGGGGCACTGATGTCCACAAAAGACTTGTCTTCCTTCATGCTTTAAGTGAAACAGTAAGTGAGGAGCAGACAATGTGGACAGACTTTAAAAGAAGGACAGTGAGCTTTAGGTTTCACTTCATCAGTCACAGTGAGCGTTACAGGAGCAGCGGGGACAAATGGGAGTAGCCAGGACACATAGATGGACCCTGGAAGCATTTTCTCTGGCTTCTCTCCACACTCAGACACTGATCTTCACAGACAGTAACTGCTCTCTGCCTACTGCCTGCACATTAGGCCAACAGAGGACAGACCATAACTCCGTATGCGGAGAAGAAACACATGTGACACACAGGGTGAGGAGGTAAACCTCAGAACAAATCATATTTCTAAAAGTCAGACGCAGCAAAATCTTTCTTTGAAGGCTGCAATATAAAATGTAAAAATGATTTTTTTTAACACCAATAAGCTGCATAAAGAATTTAAGGTGGCGTGTCTGGTGTTATTTTAATTTTAGTATGTGACCCATTCTGTCCTTAAATTAGTTAATTATTTCATTTCATGTTGTTTGTGTTATGTTTTAATCAACAAATGCCTTCACCTAGTTGCTATTTCTTTATGCTCTCTCTCTCTCTCTCTCTCCCTCTCTCTTTTATATATAATGCATTTTTTAAAAACACGTAACTAATCATTTTCGTACTTCTGACATCTGTAAAAAAAATGGCGTGAGGAAATGTTCACATAACTGTTTCAAAATGCACTTCTCTTATCTGCTTAAGGAAGACAAATACTGTAAAAATGTTTTGTCACATCTGTCTCAGACCAGCTGTCCTTCATTCCCAACTGTCCTTCATTCCATGTCTCTGTCCGTCTCTCAAAACGAGCACTGAGAAACGAGCGCTGTGTGTGATTGATGAAAATTCCTCGCCCAGGAGGAAATCTAACAGCGTGACCACCTGCTGGGGAGGGAGAGCAGGGGGGCAAATCCCTCAGGGGATGCTCAGTCAGACACAGTGGAGTCATGGTTTGCTAATGTATGTGTGTGTGTGTGTGTGTGTGTGTGTGTGTGTGTGTCTGCGACTGAGTGACTGACAGACACAGCACACATTTGATGGTAAAAATGGACTAATTCTGAGACCCATAAAAGCTTCCTGCTCCACTCGTGCACTGGCTCAAATCCAAAAGCGATAAACCACAGCTCTGTTGTCACCGCGGAGATCTCACGAGCTCCACTTCACCCAGCCCCCCCCCAACTCTCTCTCTCTCCCTCCCTCACCCAGCGACCACACTGTCCATTAAACCTTGAGATACTCCGCTCACTTCCTATCACAATCCCATTGTTACTGGACAGGAACCGCTCCATCAGATTTCAGGATGTTAGGTGCAGAGGCTCAGTCTTTACTTCCTGTTTGCCCAAGGCACACAGATCGTGTGTCAGCCCCCTGTCGTCCAAAAAACCATTACGCTCCTCATCCCCCTCACCACACCCACAGGGGCATTGACCTTATAATTGTCTATGTGACTGCTAACATCTGGTCAAATCAATTAGGCAAGCTGGGGAGTCTTGTGCATGTCATGGGCCAATGCTGACATAGTACATAGAAATCAATAGGTGCAGGTAACCAGTTGACTTATTCAGTGTTTTCCTTTTTTTCAATTAATCTATCACAAAAAAAAAAAACAGCTTCTCTGCACCAAAAGACCTCCTGTGTATGATCACTACACATGACTCTCCTCAAATCACTCACCGGTTCCTCTCCAGGTGAAGTCTGAGCTCCTGGCCCTCGGCTGAGATCAGAACCTGGGTCTCTGCTGGATGCTGCAAAAATAAATTAAAAAAAAAAAAAAGAACCAACAAGTTTATTATTTGGAAAATGTCTGTGTGTGTGTGTGTGTCAGTCAAATGGAGAAGGGGAGCGAGTCAGGCCTCACCTCTTTGTTGGCAGAGCTGTTGAGTGTGTGAGGATGCAGCCATATGGGATAAGTAATCTCATAACTCTCAACATGCTCCAGGCTTTTCTCCAGTGACTCCTGCTTGTTTACTCCTGAACAACAACAACAACAACAACAACAACAACAAAATAAGGGAAAACGTGACAAACCATTATGACCCAGTTCGGTGACTTTGCAAATGTAATTGAATTATTTTTAAAAATCTGATCATTGGATGACTCGCTAAAAAAAAGCATGCTGCTGTTTGCAATCAGCAAATCACAAACACAAACATCACGTGGTGTTTGCTGGTTTAATCTTAAAGTGACGATACGGTTCAGTGCAAAGCATCAGGACGAATCCGCTACATGCACGCGCGCACACACACACAGTATATATACAGTACATTATATATACACAGTGAAAGGCAGCTGCAGTCAGGGATGGGATCAGACACCACATCAGACTCACCATGATGAGCAGCGCCTGCAGACACATCAGCCTCTGCACGGCGGAGGGCAACGACCAGAGCCAGACACAGGCAGGAGCGCACCGCAGCCAGAGGAGGGGCACGCGCTCCAGGACGCATTCTCCAAACAAACGGCTCGCGATGCCTTTACAGCACTGACACATCGATGTGATGTCAGCAAACATGAGGGCTTCACAGCGGATGGAGGAAACGCTGCCGGTGAGGCATCGCGATAGGCCGCCGCCTCCTCTGCTGCTCCCTGAATGAGATGCTTTCAGAGCACATCTCTCCTTCAACGCCAACCCCTCCCCTTCTCTCACTCTCTCTCTCTCTCTCTCACACACACACACACACAGAGGAGAGGCAGGGCACTGTGACAGGATGGCAACATGTACCACTGAGCAACTGACGCCTGAAGACTCAGATCATATTTCTCCTTATTACCAAATGAGACTAATCTTTGCTAATACTTTGCTAAAATTCATTCACTGTCATATATAAAATGATAAGAGTGGCAGTGACTCAAAATCAGGTCACCTTTTATTATCATCTGCAATTTTTTTCCATATATTTGGGACATAAAAAGCCATTGATGAAAAACGATTGAACTGATTGATTGAAAAACTATCCTGGTTTGTAATAACTTGTTGGGAAGCAAAGCTCCAAAAATGTTGGCTCCTACATGAAGCCCTGCAGCCTGGGTAAAACGAGCTGTATGTGTTCCACTGTAGGTCTGTCTGGCTGAGGGCAGGTCCGGAGCAGGGCTACTCTCTCAGGGCAGACTGGACACGGCCGTGACTCAAACGCTGGGAGTGGATTAACATGCAAACCTCACCAAAGGCAAAGAGGTTGTGGAAGTATAAGCAAAACAAGACTTCCTGTTGGTTACATTATTGTGTATTGCTTTAACTGTCTCTCTTTTAACTTTTTCTTACATCTTTTTTATTTTTATGGCTCGGCTTGTAAAGGTTTTCCAAACAATATGTGAATTAGGTTTATAGGTGGGCGTATAACCAATCATAACTGAGAAGACAGAGCTAATTAAGTCCAGAATATGCTGTGGTTTTGTGAATCACTTCCACTGCAGTTTCCAACGAGTGTCCCAGTCGGCTTAATTTTAGACTGGGCTCTGCATGTAAACACATGCTTTCTTTAAATAACCATACAACTCGCCACATGGCCTGGTTTACAGTATTCCTTCTCTTCCATTCAGCCATATGTTGAGTCACTGGTAGGTGTTGAGTTTGGTCGTGGCCCAAGAGAACGGATCAAAGCACATAGCATCAAGGAAAGAGTCACCTGTTATTATACAGCAAACGAGTCTCCCCCGAACAAACTCACTTCTATGAACGAATTTACTATCATGTAATACCAGCAGCGTTGAATCCTGTGTGTGTATAGTACAGTAGCTAGATCTTTTTAAGAAGGTCACAGAACCAAAAATACAGCACTAGTATCTGCCAGTAACTGAGCCCACTACAGAAACAAAATACAGTCCCACTGCAAGCTTCCAGCAGCCATTCATACTGAGCCGGTCATTTTTAAGTGCAATGATAAATATGCCACGGAGCACATGTCAGAAGGATAGAGTGGAGGCAGGGTGTGTGAGGTATTCTTAGCCCTGATGACAGTGCGGCGGGCCGATGAACCACTCACATCTCTAAATGGTGTCCTGGCTGCAAGACAAGGCCACTTCTTTCTGCCAAGGTATTGGTTTCTGCTTTACTCTGCTAGTTTTCCATCCTACATGTGCTTTTTCTTTTTTTTTCCAGAGTGTAAATAACACTGAAGTCTTTTCCCGAGTCATTAAAATTTAAACACCGGGAACTCTGCCTGCTAAAAAAGAAAGATAGTAGAAATTCAAAACGCCCACACAGAGATGAAAAGCCCAAGAGGGGCCAAGAGGAATTGTGCTGAACGCGCTGAATCATCACGTAAAGAAGAGTATTCAGTGCCATTCATAGTATCAAATGAAGGTATATTTTTGGAGAGAAACATTAGAGGAGTCTGAGGAAGCGTGAGACTACAAACCACTGGGCGTGTCCTCCATACTCACTGCACAAATTATTCTGAAATCATCGGTTTCCTTCCTCTTGAAATTCAAGAGACAACTTCCTGCTTTAAATGAAGATTGTGACAGATTACACAAAGTCTATCACTGAATGCTGCAGTCAATATAAATGCCTCTCTAAAGTCACTGCTTATGCGGGTCCACTTCAACCACTCTTGTTGGTCTTCAGATATGTTCCCCTGCAGCAGGAGAGGAGCTGCTAGCAGTTGTCATCTTCCAGGATGTCGGGGTGCTCATCCCAGAACTGATCCCCTATAATGTCACAGTGATAGGCCTGCACCCTCCTCCGGCTGCGAATCACAGGCACGTCCTTCTCCTCCTCATCTGGAAGCTTCATACGTTTGGTGACAGTTTCATCTCTCTGAACAATGAGGAAAAAGGTTCAAAGTTTTAGAAACTAGGAGATAAATGATAAAAATGATACGATAAGATGGGTAAGGTGGAAGTGGAAACAATGCTGTTATTGAAAGTGCATGCAATGAAAACCAAATATATCTATCAGTGCAGGAGTATTTAAGTTAATCTCTGTTACAACTGTGCCAGAATCAACCTTTTAAATAGCAAACCTTTTCCCAGATGAGAGTGGTGCCTTTCCTGTGGAGGGCAGCTTCATTGTTATAGTTGATCTCAAACTCTGAGAACAGGATCTCATTTTTATCTGCAGCTAAAGTTCCCTGGAAAATGGGAGAGCAACACACAGACATGCATGGTAGGATTATACAAGTGTAGAACTGGTTCACACAACACACCAAAAAAAAAACAAAAAACCATAAAATGCAAAATCACTGAAAGGACCACAGAATACAATCTACTGATGATTTTTTGAATTAGAAAATACACTAATGCTATTGTCTGTAAAGATGACCTTTAACATCTTCGTTTGGGTAATTTGTTTTTTCCAAAAAAATGTGATGATAAAGGAACCAGGAAGAACAAAGGTTCGATGGGCTGTGAATGACACATGATGACCAAACATAAAGCCAGAGCAAACATATGGGCCACTGAACTGTCATCACATCATCAGTGTTACCCTCGAGGCAGCTGTGTCAGTCAGTGGCAGCTGCCACAAACGACAACAGACATGTTGACGACCCACAGAAACATGTTACCACGTCTGTTCAATTAGGTCTGAATTAGGTGTTTCCCTTACTTTTAATTGTCACATCAAAACTAAAAAGAACAAATCAATTAATCTGGTGTGTTGTGACCACAGTGTAGGATTTGATTTTTACTGGGAGTAAGAGAAGTAAAAAAAATTAGCATTTGAAAAAATAAAAGTACTTGGACAAGTTCTCGTATTGTCAAATATTTTAAGCAAAACATGCAAATGTTTTGTTTATTTACTTGATAACTACCTGTAAATATGCTGTAAATGTAAGTGTTAGCATTGATTAATCTCTCTTAACATATAGAGAGCTGTCTGTCAACTAATTATCAACTAGCACCAAAAATTAATCACTATAAGAAGTTTGTTAATGTACTGACAGGATACTGACTGTCTTGCTCATATTAACAGAATATGCAGTAATTGTTCGTTATTAATATTTGATCATAATTTATATTTGACTAAACGCTCTCACCTTTAAGCGATCGTCTGCCTGAGCTGTGGTGAGCCCTCCTTTCTGCACTAATGTCCAAAACGCTGTGTTGTACAAATTATTGACGTGACCTGAAAAAGACAAAAACATGAGCAGGCACTGACACATTACCCTGATTAGCTAACACAAAAAAGTTCATATCAATGTCACATAAGTGATCTGTAAATCTGTTGTGCTACTGTGTGTACTCACAGTCTGCTTGCCTCCAGCTGAGGTAATCTTTAAGATTTCGGTTTGTAGGATACAGGACCACACGTCCGTCAAAGCTTGGGGGGTACAGGAGGGGATGGTCCCCAAAAAACTCCTTCCAGTAAAACACATATGAGGAGGAGAACTGGGAGGCCACGTGGGTCATGAGTTTACTGCCAGAAAACAAAAGGGTCAAACAAGTTTGGACCAAAAAGTCACTATTTGTAAAGAGCATGCATAAGAATGACATCACATTACCTGGCTCTCCTCTTAAACCACGTGGAGGTCCTCTTAAATACAAAGCTGAACTCATCACTTTGACCATAGGCAATGGCAATATCCTCCAGTTCCTCCATCACTGAGCGTGCACTCCTGCTCATCAGGCCCAGAGCTCTGTTGTCATTGGGCTTTGTAAACTTGTGTTGCTCTGCAAACCTGTGACAAGAAGCAAATTGTGCATTGCAGCAATCTAACTGCTGTCTACCACCACTCACATACTGAACACTACTGATGATATGACCCAGTAAAAAGTGACTCACCTGTGGAAGTTTCGACCATCCAGTCTCACAACTATGTAGCAGTTTCTTAGACAAGTATCATCTGTCTCAAAATTGCGGACATACTCATACTTGCTCTTTGCCATGCTGCTGCAGCTATAAAGACGGACCAGAGGTTTGATGACAGAAGATCTGGCAAGTCTAACAAATGTCTTCCCAGTCAGCATCAGTTTGCTCCTGCTGAGAAATAACAGCGATTTTTTCATCTTAACATAACACACAGCAGCTTATTTCAGACAAAATCAAATTAGCAGCAGATCAATCTCATAGCCGGGATCATCAGGGAATAATTAATTGAAGTAATTAGTTAATGATTCAAGCATTGGTACTCACGCTCAGATGTCGTGGTGTTAGTCCTCAGCAGGGAACTACTAAACCAATTTATATAATATCTACATAGCTTACAAAACAAAACATTTTTTTAATTTAACAGATTCATAAACCATTTTCTATTAAAATCTGTGAAGGCAGCTGTGCTTTTACACCACACATGTTAATGTGTGTGCAGTCCGTCAGCGAAATCTGTCGTAGGGACACTGCAAAAACACTCAACAAACGTTCCGGAGGACAAGCGTGAGCTGAACAAGGGAAAATTAACAGCTGATTTTTCCTCTTGGTATTTTCCCACGGCTTTAACACCCAGCACCCAGCATCATAAGTCAGTTTATTGTTGTTCTAATGATGAGGGTGATCTATTACGATAAACAAATTTAGATGTTAGCCTTCAAACAACTGTATTTCATCGCCACCTCGTGGTAAAAGGGTGAGCGTACACTGTTGTCACACCAGTCGGCGTAAATATGGAGTGTGCCCATATTCCTATCTTAATTGTACACACATAGCTGACCCCGGTTTTCAGAATAAAGTATTGACTTAAAACTAACAAAGAAATAACCAGTAATCAAAATTAGACTAGGTTTCAAAACATCAGAGATGAGCTCGGATAAAGACCACATGCACACATTCTGACCATCCTGATAATAATATAACCTTGTGTCCTCACGGTGAAAGAAAGGCAAGGGAGAATTGTTATCATTGATTATACCATAACCAATAATCAGTAACCAGTAATTGTAGATTTTGGACGCAGTGTTAATTGATGATTATAAATAACGTTATAACTAAGTCATAATATAACTCATATTTGTCAGACTACACCCTACAGTCAGTAAACAGTGTCATTACCTCGCATGCGCACTGGCGCTTTTGAAAACTACAAACTTCCCATGATGCTTTGCTTCAGTGTGCTCTAGTCTGCGGTTGTTTCAAACATGGAGGAGAGGGAGAGGAGGCAGTGTGACAGTAAACAACAGGCAGCAGGCGTCTGTTCGTCTGGGGAGGATGACGCAGAGAAAGCGGACGTCTGCTCCGACAGGTTTGACCCTCTCTTCGCCCTCTACTCTCCGACTCTGTCGCTTCCCTTTCCAAACGTCAAGTGTTTTAACAACGTGGCCGAGTACGAGAGCTTCCTGAAGGGCGGCCGGGGCAGAGCCAAGCCGCAGAATGTGGAGAAGAAGCGGCTGAAGGCGCTGAAAGGGGCCGCGGACCCGGAGCGTATCGAGAGGCTGAAGAGGCTGATGGTGAACAACCCGCTGCCGGAGTCAGAGGAGGGAGAGGCGGGGGGGAGCGGCGGAGCTGTGCGGGGCAGCAGGAGGAGACAGAAGCCCCAGAAAAATGTCCTGACAAGGATGCCCCGTAGGTTTACTACCCAACAACGCTACTACTGATACTACTACTACTACTACTAGTAGTAATAGTCTACTACTACTGAGTCTACTAGTATTAAATGACATTATCCACATGAAGCCCGACACTGCACAATAGTTGCTGACTGTCTCACACAGCCAGTCACAAACAATAACTTCTTACTGCACCATAATGTCATTATTTAAAAACACAACTTCACATACATCACAGTGTTATTTATTTATTTAACAGTTCTTCAGCAGATGATAGTTACTGCAGATACACAGTACAGGTATCAGAGTATACGTTAGTCCATACAGCAGCTTCACTTGTGCTTCAGTGAATTCCCTCCATAATTTATTTGTTGACGTCTAACCTGTCTGCTGTGTGTCTACAGTGTGTAAAGGCAGCCCCCTGGGTGAGCTGTACCGATGCGTTGAGGAGAGGATAAGGGTCAAAGTTCACATCAGGACCTTTAAGGGGCTGAGGGGAGTGTGCTCTGGCTTTGTTGTGGCCTTTGATAAGTTCTGGAACATGGTGAGCGACGGACCACCCATGTTTTCTCACTGCACTATGGCCTGAATCTGAATTTGTTCTTCATTTCTGGTTGTCAGGCACTGGTAGATGTAGACGAGACATACAGGGAGCCTCTGCTTGGAGAGGCTTTCCACCACGAGAAAGCCCTAACCATTTCACGGGTATGTGCCACAGCAATGGTTTCTCCTCAGTAACCGTTATAATCCTTTGCATTCCAGTTTTTGTTGATTTAACTTTACAACTTTGTTCTATAACTCCCTGTAGGATTAAAATGTGATCTACTGTTCAGTAGTGACAGTGTCTCAGTGTTTCCTGTGCTTATTAATGAACGTTTCCCCATATTTTGCCCGTGGGCATTTTCAGTGTGCCAACTTTTTCATCTTGCTGAAGAAAGATGGCAGAAAATAATTTTTAAAATGTGATTGAACTTTAAATTTGCATCCATGTCTATTAATGCAACCATAATCTTTGTCCAGCTCTTTGACAAGCTGAGCCTTCAGGAAAGCTCAGGAGGTGATGAGAAAACGCAGAAGCATGAAGCCCAGACACAAGTCAGTGAGCATCAGCCTGTAAACCCGAAAAAACCCCACCTTACTATCAGGAGAGGGGACGGCAGGACAGAGCCCACGCTGTCTGATGCTGTTAACACCAAACAGAGTAAAGTCTTGGAAAAGGCCCAGAACCCAGGAGCCTTCCAGAAGAATCAGACCTATGGCAAGGTGCACACACGCCACATTAACCAGCTTTTCATCCGGGGTGAGAGCGTTATCCTGGTTAACCCACAGCCACTCTGATGTTTCTCCTGGACAAAAACAAAACATTTTTTTGGTATTGTTTCACATTGAACATCTGGAATAATAGACATGTGCAGATGACGTGCTGGAGACATCTATATGATTTAAGAAGATTCAGAAGAATCAAACAAGGATTATTGTTATATCATATTGATATGTAGGTTATTGTTCTGCTCACCAGAGAAATCATCTTGCTTTAGAGAAAATAAAACAGTCTCAGTTGTAATTATAATAGTTTCTTGTGTTGTTTTCCTTTGTGTGTCACCCAATAATAGAAAATACATGACACTCCTTCTATACCATTAATAACTCTGTCTGTTATGGTCACCACCCAGCAGGTGGCAGCATAAACACATTTGTGTCATGTACCAGGCCATTGTATCACAGAGCCTGTCTCTTTATGTTGCTTTTCCCTGTTAGTTTGAACAGGAATGACAGCGCAGTCTCAGCGGACTTCATAAATGCATTATGAATAATTGAGTTTGTGAAGCTGGAGATTGCAGATGGCACTCAAAGGCTGTCATTTGTCTTGACGTCTCAGATTGCTTTTACTCTTTAATGGGCACATTACCCATAAAAGCACAATTTACTGCATCTCATGGAAGTTGTAAAGATGTTTTTTTTTTCTTTTTAAATGGCAGGGGTTACTTTTGGATGATGAGTGGCACAGAAGGAGTGCATGTTGAGATGACGCTCCTGCTTGTGTTGAGACTTTCAGAGTTATACAGTCTTATTTTAGTTTTCCTTCATTTGACTTCAAAGTATTTAATTGACCCTCACATATATTGTACGCCGTAAATAGGACAAAGTCGACAAGTAGCTGAACTGTTGCTCATCTATATACTGTAACCCTTCATGTAATGTATTGAGAATATTATTAGTATAGCCCATTTACCTGTCCTCTCCAGAGAGGGAGAATGGGGTCAATTGTTTAATGCAAGCTGTGTTATGGTCGTGTTTGTCATACCAGCATGTTCTAATAAACCTTCATACAATATGAGAAGGTAGAGGCCTGGTGGGTAAGAGAAGTAGAAACCCACAACTAGAGTATTCAGTCTGTCACCTGAGTTTGTTACATTACTTATTTCATTAATCAGCCCCTCCTCACTGGGAGAAAGGGAACTTTATCAGATGAATAGCTATTGAAGATCAGAGGCATTTCTAAATATATGCTGTACTGAGTCACTGCAGCTGTTGCAACAGGAGTCAGTCACCTGGCCTTATTCACTTGTGTGCTGTTAATCTGCCATTGTCATTGTGGTACACATGACTGAAAATCCATAGGTTTGATGCTCAGCGTACTTGATTATGAACTGTTAAGAGTATACATTCTCTGCACCTGCTCTGCTGGCTCTCTGCCTTATTAGTATAATCTGCACATGCCCATATCTATTGAAAGGCCTTTTAATTAGCTCTAAGAGTCAAGTTGAGAAAGTCAGCTTAAGTCAATGTAATTTCAAAGTTGAACACAGTAGCTTCACTTTTGCTGCGTATAGCTCTTTTGAATGAGGCTAATGACACACAACACAACAAATAACACACACCATTAAGAGATTTCAATCATCTGTTTAATGTTGTAGATAAAGAATCTTAAAGTGTAAATCAAATCAAAATGGAAATGACGCAAAATTTAATTTCTCTCAAAGGAGTTTCATGTTTTTTACAGTTGCATATACTAGTGTTTCAGTAACAATTCCATTTTAGAAAAGATCAAAACAATTTGATGTAATAAACAAAAAAAATCATAGAACAATCTACTATGATATTTTAATAACACAGCATTCAGATTTTGGTCATGGTAATGCTTCAGACTCCAATGCAAGGCTACTGTGTGTTAATGTGCTCAGCTTCTTGAGCCCTTGGGAAACTGGGGAAGCACATTTTCAGTCCTTGAGGGGCAACAGAATCCACCACCTTCTCCTCTGGTCAGTGAATTATTTATCTCATAGTTGACATACAAAATATGTCATGAAGCCAACAGTTACTTATTATCAATCGCTCATTACAAAGGTCAGGAGGCAACAATCGGCAGGCACTTGAATCTCACAGATCACTGAACTGCTGTCCAACTCAGTGGGTGTGTTCATTATCCATTAACCAATAACACATCCTCATTCAGCTATAATACAATGCCTGTAAACAAGCTGCAGCTCTCTCTTCTCACAATTTTCTTCACCTGATGAGTTGCGACACAAGTTGACACTGACTAATGACAGTTAATGACAGTGACAGGGTTTTGACAGATTGCTGTGTTTAATGTGTAACATTAATGAAGACGGAAGATGTGAAGGCAGCATTACAGGCAACAGATGTATGATGTCATCTTCATAACAGTCTGTGTCAACACTGAACTGCTGACTTTCAGCTCGATGAGGGATTAAGTTACCGGTGGCCCTAATAGACACAATAAAAATATGCATGGGACTAACTAAAGAGAGAACAAGTGAAATAATTACACAACTGCATCTGATGTCTGTACAGACAGTACACTTGGCTTGAGGCAAACGTACAAACACATTTTGTACATGGTACAGAAGCTTTGTTTGTAGCTGCCCTCAACAATGCACAGTCACACTATCTCCTTCAAAGTCGTTACTGAAGAGAAAAAAGGTCTCTCAGGCACTGTGCTGTAATAAAGAAACCACAACCTGTGTATGAGGCACCTTCTACCTACTGATTATCTCATTTGAATGCAAACTGATTATAACATTTCTCTTAGGTAAAACATTTAGATACATATTTATATATTTATATTCATATACTAATGTAAGGCCACAAATGACGAAGAATCACCTAAATCTGATCAATAGCTTTCACTCCAAACACATTCATTATGGTAGCACTCCTGACAGGCCACATCTGGAGTGTGTGGACACTTATGTACAAAGAGAAGGTGTCAATGTGCTTTGTTAAAGGTCTAAGGTCATATCAAATTTGGTCTGTAGGAAACAACCCTTCACACATCACAGCCTCTTCTATATGAACTTCATTTTTAAGGGCTTCAGATCTATAATAACAGGTCTCAAAGACAGAGCGATGACAAAAAGAGGTAATTTGACAATCTCACTACATTAGTAAGTTAAAATGGTAGATCATGTTATCCAAGCTAAAAGTAAAAAGATTATGCACCTACTGATATGTTTTTTGCAATTCTGGTGATTCCATGTGATTGAGGTTATAAAGCAAATCACCCCAACATTCTCATGGTGGTACAAGCTTTTTTCTTCTTCCCAACTCATGACTAACCAACAAAGCACACAATGATCAAACCAGGCAAATTACTGGTACAAACATTGCACAAGCACATACACACATACATGCGCGCTCATGCGCGCCCACACACATACGCACATAGATCTTTATCATAATGCGGCATTACTTTTAAAGGAGATTGCAGGGTGTTGGTATCATGATAGTTGACATTTTCAAGTACTCTTTGTTTGCAGCTCTTAACAATCCTTCACCAATGGATGGAGAAAGAGAGAGAGAGAGGGAGAGAGAGAAAGGAGACGCACACCATGCCTTCTGATTTTCTTTTCTTCTAAGCTCCATCACTTTCCAAAGTTGCCAAAGTCAGCAAAGGCATCATGTTTGGGCTGCTGGACCATTCCAGGATTCATCCCCATCCCCATTCCCATGGCACTGGGCATCCCCATAGTCATACCAGCCTGAGGCATTCCCATGTTCATGCCCATCCCCATCATGCCCTGGTTAGGGACCATGCCCATACCCATGCCCATTCCCATGCCAGCACCAGGGTGCATCATAGGGTTTACAGGTAGTCTGACTGCTGTAGGTCCAAGGCTCATGGCAGAAACTCCATGGGAAATCATGTTTGCCTGGTTCCCTAAAATGACAGAATAAATTAATTGACTTGAATTGAGTCACAACTTAAAAGTATGGTTTGATGCCAGCTCGAACTATGCTCTGATGGAGAGTGAAAATCCTGGTTACATTGTCGATATTTCTTCATGTCTAGAATTTTCCCCACCTTGTTGGAGTGTGTTGAGGCTGGGCTGGCTAGGCCTGGGGGGGTGCAGGCCTGGACCCAGGAAATCCAGGCTGATGTTGACAGAATGG
Source organism: Trinectes maculatus (assembly GCA_016785345.1). Classification (NCBI taxonomy): domain Eukaryota; kingdom Metazoa; phylum Chordata; class Actinopteri; order Pleuronectiformes; family Achiridae; genus Trinectes; species Trinectes maculatus. The sequence continues at coordinate 116,939 of JAFBJQ010003112.1, forward strand.
TCTGACCAGGTAGAGGGGAGGGATGCTTTGGCTCCAGCACCTTGAGAGGTCACTGCATGCTGCACTGGGTGGAGAGGCTGCAGAGGTTGTGACTGAAGTGGACCCCCCATAATCTACAGGGATGACAACAGTGTTAGGGAGACAACTAATCTATGCAACACTGAAATATACAGTGTTTAGATACATAAAAACTCCGAATGTGAAATACGTGACAAAGATATTCAGTTTCCGTTATAATTAAAGGCCGTAAACACAAAGCCTGACCCACTTAGTCTGCTGTTTTTCTAACTCAAAACTGACTTATTCTCATACTGTGGGTCAGCAGCAGGGGGAGTGGGTGGTTAGTTGATGGTCTCTGGAGGGGATGAGCATCTGGTGAGGCTGCATGTTAACCCTCTGCCATCATGTCTGTCTTCCATCTTTTGATCATGGAAGTTACATGTGTATCCATCACACACGCATACTGACTGATGTGATCAAAAAGAAGTGTAACTTGGGTGCTTGGGCAATAGATGAAAGCTTTTGTCCTGAAGTCATGGGTTGGTTTCCTAATTTCTCTCATTTCAGAATATTACTAATAGCACTTATTGTTTATGGAAAATTAGTAACTCTGAGGTACGAAAAACACAAAAAAAATCGACTGGCTGAACATTAAACTGCTCATATGGAAATATCTAAAATATTGCTCACAAGCAGTACTTCACCAATTTCAATAATTTCAAAGATACATATTTTAAAATAATATTATTAATATAATAATAGCCCCCAGAAATGTGTCTTGCTTATAATCAATTAATGATAAATCCATAGTTAATGGCTTTTTTCCTGCAGATACTTTGCTTTCACCGTGATCATTTAGACCCCCTTTTATGTGTCTTGTAAAGATACATATATATTGATAAATTATTGAAAAGGATGTGTGTATAAATGCAATCATGCATACCTGTGACTTAGACTGGGGCAGGACTGTGCTGTTCATGCTCTGTGTGCTGCTCATACTCAGGTTAAAGCTCTGGGAGGAGGTAAGAGACTGACTTGGACCCATCAAGTCAAACAGATCTGCTGAGGCAGGAACAGAGCCTGCAGCTGAGACTGCCACGGGTGCTGGGACTGAGGCAGGACCTGCTGTCATGGTGCCAAAAAGGTCATTACTGCTGGTGTCGACAGTCTGAGCAGATACTGGCATCTGACCTCCAGGGAAGGCATTCCACTCTCCAAAGTCGCCATTACTGTTTGAGGCTGATGGTGCTGCAACAAAATACAAGAGTATTGTGTAAATGTTTGAATTTGTTATTTTCTAATGTTTGTTTTTTGAGTTGTATAAAGAACTGCAATTGGCAAATCAAAAGACAAGCAAATCTAAACCTGTCACACATATTTAAATTAAGCAGCTGAGGCTATAGTAAAGCCAGTTTAATCTCTTTTTCAGGGTATTCTCTGTGACCACGAGTGGCATATTTTAAATTTTCATTAAACTGGCCCTGCTTGTTGTGTCTTTCGCTCTCAGTCTCTCTCAGCTTACTCCACCCCCACCAACTTCTTCCTCTGTCCCTGTCTCCTTGTCATCCATAACTGGAGTTGATGTGTGTCTGTTCTTGTTATGCAGAGCAGGTAGCAGGCTCCATATGGCCAGGGCTCCCTCCCAGCATCCATGTGAATATTCTAGCAGTATGGCTGCAGCAGCACAGCTTAGCAGACACATGCACACTCTCACCAAAGAAAGAATCGAGAAAACCTACCAGATCCTGAGGAGAGGCCTAAAGAAGCGGTGGGCAAAGAGAAGTCTGCAAATCCACCAATCAGGTCTGCATTGAGAAAGATACAAAGCCATCAATTTTATACGAACTTTTACACAGGCAAGCTCCAGGTGTCATACTATCCTAGTTAGCATTCCTTCAGTGTCACAAGTGTAGGACCGAGGGAAGGTTTGGTGGCAATGATAGGTGGAGGAGGCCAGACATCTGTTCAGTGCTCCCACCCTCTCCACTCACCAGGGACTGCTCCAACAACATCTGGTGCACTTAGTTCCTATACATCAACTCCCTCCCCCTACTGTCCCCAAAATCAGCAGCTGGGCACTGTCACTGCAAACAATCTTGTCCTGTATTCACTGTGGAGTTTGTTGAATGTACTGGTGCCTGCATGTTGCAAGACATTTTTCATATAAAAGATAATAAAAGGCATATATTTGCTTTTGGGCAGAGAGGAACCCTTTCCCTAAATTTGCAGTCTTTGTTATGCTCTTTAGCTATGCTCAACTCTTTTGGATACATTTCTTGGCTGAAATCTCAGAAATGGAACTGATGTCAGTCTTCTTAGCTAACTCCCGGTAATACAAAAAACAAGTGCATTTCACAATATATGAGTGTATTTTAAGACCTGTGGCAGCAGGCTGGGTCTGTGTTGTGTCCACCATTATTAGGTCAGCTAGGCCAGCGCTTGAGGGTTGAGGGGCTGCTGCTGGCGGTGGCTGAAATACAGGGTTTACAAAACGTTTAGAACACAATGTTAACTGAATTATATGCATAAAGTCCTAACTTATATAGTTGAGAGTGTGCTGTTGGCACCTGTTTGGTGGTGTCTGGGCTCTTGTCTCCTGTGTATTGTGCTGCTGCCCCCAAGTCTACTTTCCTTGATGGGACCCCTCCTCTTTTGCGTGTTGCTGTTGTCTCTGTTGCTTGGACTATATGTACATGCTTCGTGGTGACGGTCTCCTCGTCATCTTTGAATTCTTTTCTCGACTGGCCATTTTGAGATGAGCGACCTCGGTCTTCTTCATTGTCACTGTGAAGAGAATACCAGGTCAGGTAAAATGACAACTTAAGTGACGATAAATATGTTCTTCATCCATCAACAAACAACATTTTTTGGTGAAACCCTTTATTCATGTATTTTATGCACCAAAGTCAAGTTATTATTGTTCTCATCAGTCATGTTTTGACATTATGCCATACATAAAATAAATCCCACCCACTCTCCTACCTAAAACGATCTGGTGAGTCGTCTCTATCCTTCTTTCTAAATCTGTTGATGGTATCATCAATAGTGCTGCCGATTTTGTCACTGATCTCTCCCAACTTCTCGCTGAAGGGGAACTGTCCTTTACTCCTATCCCAGTCGTCGTCCCACCTTCCTCGGTTATCGCTTGAGTCGTACCTATCCCCTGCTGGAAGAATTTAAGCAAAAGGAAATAGATATAAAAGCAAAATAAAAAAGGGACATTGACTTATTTAAAACCTGAAACATTCCATCAGTCATCAATCTGTTTCTATAACTTGCTCAACTGAAGACTTACTGTAACTTCGGTATCCCATACTGTCAGAGGATACTCCAATGTATTTGTCTTTGTTCTTCTTTGCTTTTTTCCGTTCCTCCCTGAGCCTGTCATCATCCTGGACAAACTCCACCATCTCCTTTACCTTCTGGCGCACATTCACACCCTGGTCCTTTCCATTCTCATCTAACGACAGGAATTAATAATAAGTAATGTAGTTAATGAATGTGTAATTTTATTGGATACATTTTGCAATATACTGAAACACGATACTGGGAAGCAAAATCTTCTCGCTTGTAAACATCATTTTATAAACACACACACTTGGGAAGAGTGAAAGCAGCTTTAAAGCAATGTGGTTTAATGGTTTGTGGAATAAGTAGGTTCTTAAGACCTTCATTCATTATTACAGTCCACACCGAAGCTACTGTTATTAACCTTTTGAGGTGTAGAAAGCCTCAGCCAATCAATATGAAAACAGAATTACTGCCTTATGGTTGTAAGCCTCCAGCAACCAGTCAGTTTGCAGGAAATAATGTCACAATCACCCCTTCTGTTCTCAAAGTATATTGTTTGTGGAACATAAAGTTTTACAGTGAAGCTGGCTTTTGACCGCCATCACGAAATAGTTTAATCCTTCTAGACATTAAAACAACAAGCATACAATAGCATTTTTTATCTAATTAACATTGTATAGTATGATTTATGGACAAAATATGCTATGTGAGGTCACAGTGACCTTTGACCTCTAAATTACAACCATCTAAGTGCCCTTTGCACTAAATTTGATGAAGGTTAGGGTACCTCTATGATATGTTCACAAACATGATAGATGTACAACATAGAAACATAAGGTGACCATAGCATAAACACACACAAAAAATTAAATGATGAACTTTGTTTGGCAAGTTTGTATTAGTACTTCAACTCTAACAATAACTTACCTACAAAGTGGTAACTTTCTAATGATCTTAGGTCATACAGATGTTCTCTGGCACTGGTAACAACCCTCTCTGATCCATTCCTGATTAGATATGCTAGCAGTAGCAGAGACTGAGAAAAAGAGTTTCATCAAAAGCCTTGATATTGGATCATTATATTACATTATAACACCTGTGCATCAGAAAATGACAATTTGTAGGTGCATTAATGCCAAATGTACATTATTTTACAAAACGTCACCTGCATTACTCTACCTCTGATGGTACACATATCACATCACACTGCATTAGCATTATAGTACACTGGTTCAGGGCACAACACAGTAGCCAGTGTAGTATGTGTACTATATGGGATGTTTGTTGTAACTGTGCAGTAGGGTGTCAAACCTTGTAGACTCTCCTCCAGTTCTTCTTGTTATCTCTCAACATGCGGGCCCAGAGCATGTTCATCACCTCTGGAAACTGCTCATACATGAAGGTGGCTCTGAGCAAACCAAACAGACAAACACAGTGACACAGGTCTTTTTGCTGAAATAGTAGACTCTATATAACTACAGACTCCCATTAACTTAACTGAAAAATCTCAGGTAATACAAGTTCCTATAGTACTTCATGTACATAAAGCGAATTCAACCCAAAACTGCAAGAATCAGGCAAATCAGACTGATAGGATGATTAAAGTGAAGAGTTATATTTATGTCACTTTATGACACATGTGCAACAAGACAACGCCACTGGGGGTTCAGATTGTTTTCTTGTTCTTTACAATTTACCGCTGTGTAACTAGCAGTTTTGAATTAATGTTGGAATACAATGTGCAGAGGTGTAAGAGTCGGGAAAAAACAGCTGAAGGTCACAACAACTTTCAGAAAAGAGGATCTTCTATTTGTCTCCTTTTCTATTTATTGATGTAACCATAAGAAAAACAATACCAAATTAAACTACAATATGTTTTCCATTACTCCTCTCTTTCTCTATTCAGTGTCATAATTATAGTTTAAATGTCAATAGAATCATAACAATTTAACATTGTGACCTGAAAGTTTTATTAAAATAGGTGCTTTGAATGCATTTTGAATGACTGTTGAACACAATAGTGTAGCAGTTCTGTCAACCAACAGTGTTGGAGACTTTTATGGTCAGGTCACAAGATGCAAATCAAAATAATAGCCTACAGCTGAGAAGTAGGTTAAGTTCCTGAGATCCCTTGAGTCTAAAAGGGCTTTAAGATAATCTTTCTGTAGTTTATATACAAATGACCTTGTTTCGTTTCTGCAAGACATGTTGTTCAATACTGTGTGACATCCTTACCTAGCAATTTCACCCATCTGTTGTCCTGATGGTCCCCAGGGATCGTCATTGGTGGCCTCTCTGACTTTAGATTCCACCTCTGAGTAGTTCATCACCACGTTGGTTCTGTCCATTGGAATGCAAGAAATAAACATCACTTTCCAAACCATGTCTATTTACAGCTTTCAGCATGGCATTAGCCATTTTAGTTAAAAACAGACCATCAACATGGATGATAATGTCATTAATAAAGTCATTCATGTGTTCACTAAGGAGAATGAAAGGACAATAGGGAGTGTTTGTGTGCTCTGAAATCAACCAAAACCAAAAGCAAGGTCAAAATAAACATGTACATGGAACCTAAATGGCTCTGTGAAACACAGCTGTGCTTGCTGTAAGTGAACTTGGCTGGATGACATTCTGAGACTAAACTAGAAAAGAAATAGGAGCCTTAAATGAAAAGAAACAATTTCTACTAATGGGATAATCTAATTTTTACCCCCGTAAACCATGAAGCATTTATAATTCATAAAGGTTTATGGAAAAACAAAAATACAGAGCCACTTTTGCAACATTAACTCAACAAGGCATCATGTGAACATTCTCAGAATCTTCAAAGTTAAGATAAACTGATCTGGCCTTTATCTAATTAATCAGATAACACAATTTGCTGCAGTACCTTCTGAACTGCAGTGGATGTCTACATTTCATTCTTAATGCATTCACCTCCAGAACGTATACTAAGAACGAAGAAGAAGAAAGCTCTTTACTGACTACACTTATACAGTACACTATACAACGAGATTTGGTCACTGCTTTTAACCCATCTCAAACACATGTGGAGCAGTGGGCTGTCATACAAGGTTCCCAGGGAGTAATTTGGGTTAAGGGCCCAGGGTGGTGCGAAGAGTTGGATTTGAACTCCAGCCCTCTTAGCTTCAAGCTCAGGACTCTAACCATTAGGCTACCACTCCCCTGCAAAAAATAAATTTAAATAATAAAAAATAATGTCCTTCAAATATCCAGTCTGTACAAGCTATAGGACATTAATAATAACTAGGAACAGAATATCCAAGAATCAATGGATGTAGGAATAGCTCGAAATACCAATCTGTTGACAACGGACGATGACGTTGAAGTTAATGTCACTTTGCAGGAACTTTGTACAAGAGCTAAGTTAATACTGCAAGCCCTGTCATAAAGTTAACCAAAACATGGCAAGGCAAAAACCCTTTTTATACTTCTTCAACTACTGCCACATACTCAATAAGATGTACAGGGCCTGAGCTGGACTAAATTGATGGTTGAGTTAATGAAGAAATGCCTTGTTTATGATTCGGAGAAGGGCTCTATTACTACCTAAATCTGCACTGTATGTTTACCACTCCAACAAGACATGACTTTATATTCTGGTCAGTGTTTATAAGCATAAATACTTCACAGTCTTGTGCAGTTAAAAAAAAAAATCAAATCAGCTTGCAAGGTGGATCAACGGTAACAGTCACTTGCTGAGAGCTTTAAGCCTTCTCCTATATCACTTTCATTCTGATTGGAATATTCTTCATGTTAAACTCAGACTTGTTAAATTTCAGACTTAAAACTTGCAATGTGTTTGGTAAAGAAAAAGCTTGCTTTTTCAATGACAGCCACAATCAGGGACAGCCATGCACACAGGATATGATGTAGCAATGCAGCATCACAGTGGTGGCTCCTGTTCTCGTTATCAGCCAGATAAAACGGAAACTATAATACTCACACTATTACACAGATTTCCGTAAGTCACACAGCAAAAGTCTGTTTTAATCATACAACAGGAAATTTTACTTTGGGCCCACTGGTACAAAAAATACAAAAAAGTACAAAAAACCCCACACAAATTTCACATTTCAAGCACTTAACATGGAAACATCCATTCCTTTTAGTCTTTGAAATTCACAGCTTTATTTTAACTTTGTAGCCTGCCCTGTCTTTGTGTGTCAGATGTTCAGTTGGTCACACTACAGGGGACAGGTGCATTTCATTCAAATGTAGTCTTGGATCTGCCTAAGAACACACCATAGACTAGGTTTGTACAATTAACCATCAAGCCTTTGCCAGGAGCAAAACGTACATCACTATACAGTTCTACAGAGCATCATGCTCACGTTTAGTCAGCAGCTAAACATTAACCAGAGTACAAAGCAGAACAAAAAATGCACAGCCCCAAATGTGTTGCGTAAGTCTATTGCTGGCTGGTTATTAATTTGAGGCACTTAAATAGTGCTGCCAGCCATGCTGGCTTGGACTGACATTAGGGCTGTGTGATATGGCCAAAAAGAAAATAAGGATACAAAGTGTCCAGTCAGTGAATATCAGTAAACATGACAATAAATGTCAGATAATTAACGATTGTTTCTGCTCAACAGTGAAAGCTAAAGAAACAATATTTTTCAGTATATTTCACATTCAAAGGCTGAAGTGTAAAAACACTCAGGGCAAATACTAATGTATTACATATCAAAGTAGGTTTGCGAAATATATGATGTTATATAATAGTACATCACCTTAAATCAATAAATAATTAACAGACTGTAGAAATGTATAAGATAAGACACGTTTCCCCTCATATGCCTTAAACATTTTAGCCAGCTGTATCTTGAGTTAAAACTGACAAAAAGTTTAAGTATTACTGACACGTCTAGTTGTCTTAACTAGACCACTGTCTATTGGTTGTAGCTGGAACAGGTGCTTCAGCTACAACCAAGGACTCGGTGTTAAAAGAGGCATTAATGCCCTTGTATATTAATTCGGCAAAAACTGAAGGTCGGATTTTATGCTGTGCTTCCACTTGACAAACAGCCAGGATACAAAACAAATATAGTAATTTGACTGTGAACATGTCAAACAGTAAACGATCCGTGTGTTGTTAGACAGAACAACTCTTATAACTTTTGGTACAGAAAAAGTAACACTTTGTAAAAGTACAAGTATTATAACAAGCGTGCCGTAGAAAACATATTTTAACTCTCTAAATGATATTTCCGTACACGAGTAGACAGGAAACGGTTGGGGAGCTGTGTACTCAAAGGCACAACAATGAAACACTCCTCCCTTACTGCTCCAGCTCAGGAGCTGTCAAACTAGCTTAGCTGGCTAGCTTAGTCGGCTAAAGCTACCTAGCCAGCGGCATCATAATTAGCTTGTTGCTACGCGAGTTAGCATGCACTGCCGGAGAGAACGCACTAACATCGCGCTCACGGTTCGCACATCATTAGTAATTATATCCCACACAAGCTCAACGACCAACCAAAGTAACCGTGCCGGAGAGACAGCTAGCCATACAAAGATAAACAGTATTTGTCAAAGTCACCTCACTAACTCGCTAGTAGCATTCAGGCTAGCCAACTTGTTAGAGTGACGTGACGTCAAAGTTTTGGGTACGTGTCTCTTTCAAACAGGTAAACTATAGACGCACATAAAACGAAATAAACAAAACTTAGGAGGGGGATACTCACGCTTTGTCAACCAACTCCCTAACCTTCCACATGTTCATCATCTTGGCTGAGTGAAAACTGTCTTTCTGCCTCGCCAAAAGCCGTAACCCCAGACAGACACCGAGACCAACGATTTAAGTCCGTAAAGTAAACTCTTCTCCACCTCTCTCTCAAGACAGGAGGCGCACACGCACCACCGGGCAGAGGGAAAGGTTACTGCGGAAATGGCTGTTACATCATCACCGTAAAGCAGCACTGGAGTTGTAGTTTCTAACTACAGTTGAGGCTCCGCCGTCAATATCCTATGTACATTAACATTTTTATACGCATTCCAACTTATTTTCAACGTGTGTTCACTGACAGAAAAATTAAAACACGCTGGCAGATGAGTAATAAGACTTTTTTTTTGATGAGCCCATTAAGAGACTTAAT